>CAIGQZ010032543.1:2250032-2261390 GCA_903798205.1 Danio tinwini
TTCTACAGTTGCAGAGGTGCAATGGAAGTCAGTGGTGCAGAGGAGAATTTAAGCTAAGCGGAGCATCTCTACAGTTGCAGAGGTGCAATGGAATCAGTGGTGCTGAAGGGAATTTAGCTTAGCGGAGCATCTCTACAGTTGCGGAGGTGCAATGGAAGTCAATAATAACAGGTAAATAAGCTTCCGCGGAGGCGTTTAAACTGCTGTGGCAGTGCTGGTGGAGTGTGTCAGTAGTGGTATGTTAAATGGAAGTGTATGTGAGCTCAGGCAGAGCGTCACTGCTGCGGCAGTGGTGCAGAAGGGAAATGAAGCTCAGCGGAGCTTCTCTGCTGTTGCAGAGGTGCGATGGAAGTCAATATTGGAGGGCAAGTATGCTTCCGCGAAGGCGATTTAACTGCTGTGGCAGTGCTGGGGAGTGTGTCGGTAGTGAATGGCTAAACAGAGTTGTGGGTGAGCTCAGGCGGAGCGTCACTGCTGCGGCAGTGGTGCAGAGGGAGAATAAGACTCGGCGGAGCGTCTCTGCTATTGCAGAGGTGCAGTAGTAGTCAATATCAAGAGCGTTATGAGTGCAGGAATGTTAAATACTGTCGGTTGTGATATGTAGATATAAGGGTGAATAAGGCTCAGCTAGAGCGTCACTGCAGTTGTAGTGGTGTTATGGGTGAGTGTTGGTCATCAGAGAGTCTCTGCTGTTGCAGAGGTGCAGTGGATCAGTATGGATGCAATGTGCTCTCCCGCAGAAGCATTTACTGCTGTATGAGTGCGGGGGAGTGTGACGATAATGGTATTTGGAATGCAAGTGTATATGAGCTCGTTTAGAGCATTGCTGCTGCAGCAACTGAAACTTGGGGAGACCCCTAAATAGGTCGGAGCTGTGGTGAATGAAAGTGATTAGAAGTATGGGATAGTTTAAATTTGGAGGGAAAAATTTAAGGAAGAAAAAAATGGGGAAGGATAGTGAAGGAGTTCCTATATTAATAGGAGGGGGAATAGGGGGAAATGGCAGAGTTATGGTTATATCTAGAAATACATGTGGGTGGAGGTTGACTGATGTGGAGGTTGAGATGATCAGCTGGGCTTCCCTGAGGTGGTATTGCTCTCCTGTTGTGTTAGAAAGCTGAGAGGGTTTGGAATGGGTGTGTGGGGGAGGGGATATCAAAATGTAAATAGAATGTCTGGTGAAATTGATCAGTTTGCTTTGCTTAATAAAGAAAGATAGCATTTCTTCATTCTGCAAAGTTAAATCAGATATGGTGAGGTGGATTGTGGGATTGAAATTTTATGTTAGTTCAGAACATCTCAAAACTAAAAAGGCTAGTGTGAATATTGAGGCATTAAGGTGTGGGCTAGGTGAGTGGAAATGTATCCTTTGCGAAGAGTGTGAATGTTTTGTGAAGAGTGTGTATTTGGAATGGATGTGGAGTGTAATAGTTTGGATGAGGGTCAGCCTCTGTAGCCGTCTGTCATGGTCTTCTGAAATGAGAAAAGAGAGAATCAGAAGTGAAATCTTTAACAACATTGTACATATACAGCAGACATAAATTGTTTTAGCTGGTATCCATGCGAGGCGTCTTAATAAGGGCATGGGCAACTGTGGATGGAAGTGCTTTTTGTTAATGCATGGTATGATAGCTTCGTTGACGCAAAGTGCAAGGATGTTAGAGGTGGGCATTAGTCTCCCCGCAGGATGGCAGATGGATGGAGAGCTGAGGATATGGGGTGTGGCTTATCTGGTGGTCCTGGAAGTACCTCTTGAAGACTGAGTAGGTGAAGTTATAGTGAAATGGAGTTTTAAACCCCTTAGTGATATAGAAATTTGTTTAAGATGTGGATGTATCTAACGCTGAGTCAATGGATGAAACATTATTCCATTGTCGGAAATGTCGTCCTCCTCCTATTCATAGCAGTCAAGCGAGAAGTTTGTTTCTTTGTCGTTTTCACATCCGACAGACTCGCCATTAAAAACTTACATATGACACGGTGCATGAATATATGAGTCATTGGCCTATTACGATTGGATTTCTATGCCTGATGTGTTTTATTTATTTATTTATTTAATATATCAACTGCCAACATAAAGCCCTGAACTTAAACAAAGTCACCACTTTGTGTGAATGTTAGTTAGTTAGTTATGGGCTTTACTTAAATCCATGAATAAATAACATTAGGTTTGGAGTCATAATGTGATTAAAATCACAAGCATATCTAGCCCAGTTCATTCACAAATTCAGAGTCCATTCTTAATCTGTCAAGAGAGAGGGCGGGACCATCTCGAGTTTTAGAGCTCATTGGATGGTGATGCTTCACTTTTCAGCTATTGGCTCAAAGAAGTGTCAATCAAAAGGCTGGTGGCCATTTTGACTAAATCACTGTTGTTATGACTGGAGATGCTACTGAATGCACTCCAGCGAGTGGTTTGGATAATAACAGAGCATTTAATGCATGTTTATCGACGTATGACTATGCTGTGGACTAATGTTTTGCGGATTGGATTGCCTGGACCCTTTGACAGGACAGTTGAATTACTTAGGATGATATGGATCTGTAAACAGGCGGGATGTTTGAGAGGTGAGTTCTTTTGTATAACTTATTTTGTTTGCGCTAGTCTCATCTTTCAAAGATTTATAAAATGTTTAGTTTTTGTTAGAGAGTGGTTATTTTTTGGCAAGGCTTCCCTTTGGAGTGTGCTATGTTAGTTACCACTGGTGCACCGCTAGGAGAGCGATGAGGGTTCGGTTTCATTGCAATGGCTTGGACCGCCGACGTCTTGAGAGTTTAGGCTTTGATGTTGTTAATAAAATTGTTGTTGGATTTATAGTTGGAGAAGCAGTAGCAACTAGTGCGAGGCGGGGGCATTCTTTAAAACGAAGATGGCTGTGATTTGGAACCTAGGGTATTTATAGTGGCTTAGGAATCGTCTGATTGGTGAATCATGAATTGAATAATGTGGGGCCTGCTGCAAGCAATCATAAGCACGTGATCCTCTCGAAATTACTTGCAACTTGCATTGACTGTATGCTTTACTGTGCTTGCTTGCACACATCCATGTTTGGCATGAACCCAGCATAACATGTTTATGCAGTGCGATGTGATTTGTATAGACAATAATGTGCTTAGCATTTGTTTCTGCTGCTATTTCAAATATGGTGCTCACAAAAATTTCTGTTCATCTCGCTGGTCACTGTAACCCCACACGAAGACCTCAATGCAAACGGTTCTTCTTTCCAGCCCAACAATGCCCAGTTCTACTAACAAAACACTTTTCCTGTTTCAGAGCCAGTGCTTTGGGTGTTACAAGAACTGATTTGAAACTAGGCTCTGACTCTAAACCAGCACTAGAACTGCCTTAGCACCGACCATGACGTTCTCCCGAGACCAGTCAGATCTCGCAAAACACATCAGTTCCTGCAAGATTTCGTGCCATCATATTACATCTCACCCCTATTGTTAATTAACTTTACAATTTTAATAATCGTTAAATATGTTTAATTAAAGCTTCTTGAAAAATCTGAAATAACTTCTTTCCAGCATTAAGCTAAATTGTTCCAGCATTACTGATTTTCTGTAGGCACCACCTGCTGTTAGAAAGTGGATTTACTTTTTCATTCAGACTGTCTGCAATTATTATACAGACCATACACTGGATCACTCAAAAGCCAAAGTTAGACTGAGCTTTTATGCATAATTGTAATATTAAATGGAAATTATAAAAAAAAATCTAACAACATACTTTCACGTTCTTGTCTGGTAAGGTTTTCTGTTTGTTTGTTTAAGTAATGAGGGGACATTAAGGACTTTTTGTTTAAAATAGGGGCCTTTAAAAAAAAAGATTGGAAGCCACCATATTAGGCCATGACCTTCCTAAATTTGATCTTTGTAAACATTGCATTTTAAAAAGTTATGACATTTAAAACATGGAAAAATACAAAATGAAACAAGTCCAACTACTCCTTGTGCCTCTTCTACAGACATCTAAATGCTCTCACCATGAAGGGAAGGAAAAAAGACAGGAAACAAAAACATCTTGAATTTTGTCCCCATGTGACTCCCCTGACATGGACTGATAACTGTAAGAAAGGCCTGTGCCTGTCCAAATAATTTACCACAAGTGGACCCCAAGCAAGTTGTAGAAACATCTGAAGAATAACAAGTAGAAACAGGATGCTCTTTTTTAAAATAAATTAACTAAGATTTCAAGCTTTGAGGAAAATAAAGAATAATCCAAATCAGAATAAGGCTGTAACATAAAATGTGGAAATAGTGAAGCGTTGTAAACACTTAGGGCTCTATTTTAACGATCTAAGCACAAAGTCTAAAGCGCATGGTGCAAAAGCATTAAGGGCTCTTCAAATCCACTTTTGCTATTTTAAGGACGGAAAAATATGGTCTGCGCCCTGGCACATGGTCTAATAGGGTTGTGCTTATTTTCTTAATGAATTATCAGTGTATTTTGAGCCTGACGTGCATTAAACCAACCAGAGAGTCATTCCCTTTAAGAGCCAGTTGCACCGCACAATGGCACATTTGCTATTTACATGGCAAAAAAACTCTTCACGCTTCGAAACGCTTCACTAGCAAGAAAACAGTTAAAAAGACCATCTGCAGCTAGAGGATGAACAACAAGCCTCCTCCATTCGGACTCTTTACTTTCTCTTTACTTTATTTTTACTCTTTACTTTCGTGGAAACTCACTCCACTAAAGACATCCATTAGCCTACATATTTAATTTCACTGTTAAGCCCAAAGATTTGTTTCAAAACTATTTCTAAATTCAGTTCTAATTTCCAGCAAACAAATAAATCAACAATAATAATGAAATGTAATCAAAAAACTTAGTTATATCCAAACTATTCTTATTCTTATGCCCCATATGATGCAAAACTGGTCAGGTGGACAAATCTAATCTTGTTTTTATTAAAAACAAATATAAATATGCATATAATAAATAATACTAATACTAATAACATTATACAAATGCAAATTGACATGAATAACCTGAAAAAAAGCCCAGAGGTGGAGGCGTTTTTATGTAGAAAATAATAACATTTTTGGAACATTTTAATACTTTTTCATTTGTAAAGATATTTGTGTATTGCTGTACAGCCTGTGTGTATTAAGCAATGTATAAGCGTTTGGACATGCATAGGTGTATAACCAATAAGCTCTGTGCTGGAGTTCAGACCTGCTTTTAGTTGGTCAATGGCGCTGCCTTTTTAAGTTTTTCTCAATAGCAATGCGCCAACAATGTGCCTTAACACACCTTCTTTTTAGACCAGCACACCTATGAGTCCACAAAGTGGTACAAATGGATTTCCTATTTTAAGAACATAGCTCAAAACGTGAAAATTAGAGTTGCGCTGGTCTAAAAATAGCAACAAATCGCGCCATACAAGTCTTGCGCTTTTTTGCGCCGGGTGTATGATAGGGTTCTTAGATTCACTGTCTATGATCTAGATGTATCAAATGAGGTAACACGATTTTTACAATGATTATTTTATACATTCATTTTTTTTTCATGTACAGAAAGTTATTTTAGTATCACTAAAGTGATATCTTAAATTATCAGTAGCTGGGTTTTGAGGTCATATTATTAGTATTGTTATATGGAGACACTACTGTGAATTAAATCTCATCAGCATGCCAAAGTGACTTTTGCAAAGAAACAAGTTTCTGAGAATAAGTAAAATCTCCTATTAAACAATCATACGCTCTAAAAAATGCTGGGTGGTATGAATTCAACACTGGGTTAAAAATGGACAAACTCAACAGCTGTGTTGAAGGATATCAATTCAAGTTGGTGTAAAAAATGTTTTCCTTACATTGGGTTTGTTCATATTTACCAGAATGTATATGCTTAAAGGGATTGTTCAGCCAAAACATTGTCATAATTTCACCTGTCATAAAGTGGTTTGACTTTTTTTCTTCTGTTAAACACAAAGGAAGATATTTCGAAGTTAGTTGAAACCCAGTAACCATTAATTTCCATTTTATCTGTCAATAGTTAGAGGAGTTGCAGCTTTTTGTGTTAACAGAAGAAAGAAACTCATAAAGGTTTGGAAGAGTAACTGAGTACATTTTTGGGTAAACTATTCATTCATTTTCTCTTTGGCTTAGTCCCTTTATTAATCAGGGGTCGCCACAGCGGAATGAACCGCCAACTTATCCAGCACATGTTTTACGCAGCAGATGCCCTTCCAGCCGCAACCCAACACTGGGAAACACCCATACATTGCATTGCATTCACACGCATACACCACGGCCAATCTAGCTTACCCAATTCACTTATAGCACATGTCTTTGGACTGTGGGGGAAACCGGAGCACCTGGAGGAAACCCACGCAAACTCGGGGAGAACATGCAAACTTCACACAGAAATGCCAACTAATACAGCCGGGGCTCGAACCAGTGACCTTCTTACTGTGAGGCAATTGTGGTACCCACTGCACCACCATAATGAACTATCCTTTTAACCTAAACATCAAGCAACCATAAAATCTGATGGATAATAAAAATACTGTTATGCTTAACCTAATTCATTATAATTGAAACCTAAAACCAAAATCTGGTTGGTTGATGAATGTCGTTTTGGATCGGGTAGAAAAAAAAAGTACCTTGCACAACACACCAGATGGATTCCATCTAATACAATCTTCATGAATAGACAACTATTATTAAGTAACTAATCTAATATTACAATACAATCCACACGTAAATATCAAAGTGTATGTGTGGAAGCAGTTTTCAGATGATCTTCACACTAAAGAAAGTTCCATGAATTGCTGCTAGGTGGCAGTGGCTACTTGGTTTGCTCACATCCATTCATGCAGATGCAGTGTTGGAGACAGCAGCCAATGCAGAAAACATTAAAAGGATAATCCTGATAATTACTAATGTCCGTTAAATGCATCTCTTCTCTCATACAGTATGCATAGACACTTTTCTATGCATGAAATCTAGACAATATTTGCATACCCTTCACTCCAAAGAGTTATATTTATCCATCAATTTAGCTTCAACAAATGAAGCTGTGTTGACTAGACGAGGGACTTGTTGTTCATCTAAAATAATTAGCTGCACTAATTAAATCAAGTCTTCCAGGCAAAATGGATTGAAGAGCTGCCCTTCTCTTGATTGTATTGAATAATATGTAGCACAATTTGGTTTGATTAAACACCCTAAAATGTTATTTAAACCATTTTAAAGAGATAGTTCACCCAAAATGTGAAAATTACCGCATAATTTACTCTGCCTCATGTGGTTTAACCCTAAAGCATCCTGGAGGACATTTTTTGGGCAAAACTATTCATTCATATATATATATAAATAATGATACAGCCTTATTCCAAAATGAAATAAATTCTTGTTTTTCCTCAATATTCTAAACACATTACCCCATAATGACTTTTTGAAAATGTTGTAAATTTATTAAATAAAAAACCTGAAAAATAATCTCTTAAGCTCTATCAGGTTGAATGGGAAGCAATGTTCAATAGGATTAAGGTCTGGTCTCTGGCTGGGCCACTCAAGGACATTCACTGAGTTGTTGTGAAGCCACTCCACTGATATTTTGGCAGTGTGCTTTGGGTCATTGTCCTGCTGGAAGATGAACCGTCACCCCAGTCTGAGGTCAAGAGCACTCTGAAGCAGGTTTTCTTTCAGGATGTCTCTGTACATTGCTGCATTCATCTTTCCCTCTGTTCTTACTAGTCTTCCAGTTCCTGTGGCTGAAAAACATCTCCACAGCTCTCTGACTAAGGCCCTTCTCCCCCGATCACTTAGCTTAGATGGCCGGCCAGCTCTAGGAAAAGTCCTGGTGGTTCCAAATATCTTCCACTAACAGATGATGAAAGCCACAGTGCTCATTGGAACCTTTAGAGCAGCAGAAATTCTTCTGTAACCTTCCCCAGCCTTGTGCCTCGAGACAATCCTGTCTCAGAGGTCTACAGAAAATTCCTTTGTCTTCATGCATGCACTATCAACCCTGGGGCCTTATATAGACAGGCGTATGCCTTTTCAAACTATGTCCAATCAACTGAATTTACCACAGGTGAACTCCAATTAAGCTGCTGTAACGTCTCAAGAATGATCAGTGGAAAGAGAATGTACCTAAGCTCAATTTAGAGCTTCATGGCAAAGGCTGTGAATACTTATGTACATGTGATTTTTCAGATTTTTTTATTTTTAATAAATCTGCTCACATTGTCATTATGGGGTATTGCATGAATTTAATCCATTTTGCAATAAGGCTGTAATATAAAAAAATGTGGAAAAGTGAAGCGCTATGAATACTTACATATATATATATGAAAACGAGGTTATATATTATACATCTGACAAATAAGGGCTGCAATATGAAATATGCTTGAAAATATTCTAAAAAATGATGGTTGTCTGTAGTCTTTTGTTTGAAAAAGTATCTTACAAGCTTCAAATGTACATCTCAATATGCAAAATTGTTCCATATCTTTTCAACGATGTTGTCCACAATATCCATCAGAATTTGTAATGTCATCAAAAGTGTAAACAAAGCTGTTTTTAGCTGCAGTTAGCGCTTCTGCCGGATGATAACAATAGTATTTTTTTTCCTAGTTATTTGGTCCGTCTCTGGGAAAAACAGCTACATGAATGCTAAAGTTTTAAATAAAAGTGAAACTATCAAGAAAAAGCTCATTTTTGGTTATTGATTTCAGAATTTACCATTTTTTTGTAATGGATGTGTAAATGGTCCTTTCTGGAAAAATTCCGGAATGTCCTTGCCTGTGTGAACAGCACATATTTAAATTTACCGGTAAAGTCAATTATTCATTCATTTTCTTTTCGGCTTAGTCCCTTTAGTAATCCAGGGTCGCCACAGCGGAATGAACCACCAACTTATCCAGCACGATTTTACGCAGTGCCGCGACCCATCTCTGGGAAGCATCCACACACTCTCATTCATACTCATACACTACGGACAATTTAGCCTACCCAGTTCACCTGTACCGCATGTCTTTGGACTGTGGAAAAAACCAGAGCACCCAGACCTTCTTGCTGTGAGGCGACAGCACTACCTACTGCGCCACTGGTCGCCACCGGTAAAGTTGTTCCGGTAATTTTCTGTATATTTACCAGTATCACTGTGTGAAAGGGCCTATTGACTTACAATGGAATCTATGGAAGTTAATGGATTTGTAAAATATTTTCTACTTTGTTCAACAGAAGAAATAACTCAAATAGGTGTTAAACAAGTGAAGGATCATGAAAGAATTTTCATTACTAAAATGAAAACTATCCTTTTACGACTATCCCTTTAATATTTTAAAAGATGGAATAACAATTAAACAAAGTTGTTATGAATTGTAGTAAGCAATATGGAATTGTTGTTTGTGTCAGCAAAAGGTTTATGTATTGTCATTCCTAGAACTGCCATTCATAAAGTTGCTTCTACACCAACAGCTCACAGTCGAGTTTATCAACTAAACTTGTTCATATTTCAAACAAGTGTGACACCAACCACACAGGTCAGTTGCCCTATACAGCTTCATCCATCTCCTCCTGTGTGAGGACCCTCCAGTGACCTGGAGATAAATTGCGTGTCGGACCCTGCGAGGATCTCCAAGGACAGAATTAGATCAACTGGAAAAAAAAGTCAGCACTCATAAAATATAGAATAAGCCTTTGCTCATCAGTAGGGCTCAGGGAGGATTTACCTGGGAGCCCAGGTCTATGCACACTGTCACGCAAGCAAATGTGCCTGTCTTTACAAAGACAAGGTGATGAGACGGATAAGTTAGAGCAGCAGCCGGCTGGCATGAGTTGTGTGCCCACAGGCACTGTGCTAGATCTTTGGAGGGGGATCTGTGTTTGTTTACTTTCTGATCTTCCTCCGTGATCCAATGAGTTTTACTGTGCTTGCCCTCGACAAACATCGAGGAGGCGGTGCTTCCTTTGAAGCCCCTGTCCGCACATTCACCCAAAGCTTTTTAGGACATTGTAACTGGGAATGGATTCACCTGAATGTTCGAGGAAAGCAGAGACCTCCAAATGTGTGATTTGCAGAGGATTTTATATGAATTTGGGGATTTCTTTCTGAACCGCTGTCAGACTAACACATTGCAGAAAGGTTATTTGGAGGGTAAGGTGGAGAAAGATTCATGAAAAATATTGTCAGTAAATAAGGGATTTCTGGAGAAGCTCCAAGGAGATGCCCTTAGGTGTGAGATTACAGTTCTAAAGACACAAAGTAAATACAGTATTTATGAGCAGTATCACACAGGCAGCAGTGCAATATGGCTGTTTAACGGCGCTGATGGGAGGCGTGTGTTGGCTTGAGGCCACAGGCAGAGGGCATTATTGTCCCACCAGCGATGATATACAGCCATATCGCACTGCTACGAGTGTGATATTGCATTTATACAACAGTTCGTCGGCATAATCGTGTATATAAAAAAGAAGACGAGGAATTACTTTTTTCCACCACTCATTCACATCTGCAGCTGACGTCAGAACAGCAGAAACAAGTTGCTTAAAAACATGTCACTTTAGAAATGATTCTCTAGCGTAATATCTAAAGTGATGACAAAACAGGTAATTTTGCTCAAACTTTATTATTATAAGGCTGAACGGCATAAAATGCCATCAGTCTACAGAGATTTCCCAGTATTTTTCTGTTGCAATTGGGAGATCACAATAATTAACCCCAAAAAAGTAAAAGCAAAGCAAACGCTAGCAGATTACTATGGTATAAATAGAGCTCATACTGAAAAAATTGACTTTGAATGTCACTTACCAGTTTTATATTGATTTGATTAGCTGTAGTTTGAAATACAAAAAGAAAATGCTGAGTTTTTCTTCCTTAGGGGGTTATTATGTGATCTTTTTCTCAATCGTATGGCACAATTGTCTTTGCTCTGCTCATTACAGAAAGGCTGATGTCCGCCAACTCCAAAATTTAAAATAGTCATTATCCTTATAAATAAACTGCATAGTTGTAATCTAAACAACTACACTTTCGCCTAAAAAGCCTCAAAAGTACATTATGTTGTCCAACAGCTGTCACTCTGTGAGAGCAGAGTAATACAGAAGGGTGAAAGTTTTGCTTGTTTAGTTTTGGTGTCTGGCTGGAACCAGTCATGATCGATTAATTTTTACTACCTGTACTTTAAACCCGTCTGCATTTATTGCATACTTTAGCACACTACTTCTGCCATAAGTCAAAATGCCAGTCTTGACGTTTATTTTTATTGTTTATCAGTTTTATTTTGAATGAAAGTGAACAGTTTGAGACATTTTTCCATGCATAAGTCCTAAAAGTAAAAGCAACAGAAAACAGTGTTTCTCAACCACATTCCTGGAGGACCACCAACACTGCATGTTTGG
>CAIGQZ010032543.1:2266390-2303329 GCA_903798205.1 Danio tinwini
GACAGAGAAAAAATCATTAGAAATCATTTTTTAAATTGTAGTTTTCTTAAAAGCAGGATTCGACAATAAGGATGGCTCAATATTCGTGCAAATGCGATCTTAGAATCGAGAAGCAGCATGACTGACAAATATAATTGTGTTCGTGCGGGCAAAAGAAAGCCGGTTGATTACAGAATGAGAGAATAATCACTCGAGCCAACAGCTGATGTGATGCGCACAATTCCATTTCCTTGCTTGAAACAGTCGTGTCTGGAAATGCAACTGGTGTAATCGCTTCCCTTTCAAATAGACTACAAAAAGTTGTTCATGCACCCACAGTCCTGCTGCTTTCAACAGCTCTAGATTGGTCTTTTGTAAGCAGCACCGGTTGCTGTCGCTTTAACCATTATTTAAACAGGATATAGGTTATGTGTAGTTAACTGGTGTTAACAGTTTTTTTTTAAGAAATGTTTTGTTAAATAAAATGTATAGTATACAGCTATATTTTGCTTGTTTTGACACATTTTAAAATTTGTGACTAAGAAATAATTATTTATTTATTTTTAGTGTGGTTAGAGATAAATTTGGTAAATACTCTGAAAAGTCATGTGAAATAAAAACTAATTGTAATACAATATTATGAAACCATGACCCATGTGCTCATGCTCACTGAGCAAGCTCATACACAACATACACAAAACGTAAAATTAATTAGGAGGCATGTGGACATTCCACAAAACCTGTAATTTGTAGCATGTCAATGTATTTTTAGCATGTCAAAGTCAAATTTATGCATATAAAATATATTTTCCTAACAACAAAATTGTGGCTAGTGAAAATGGTGAGTGGCTAGTAATGTTGGAAAACTACTAGCCACACTGGCTGGTGATCAAAAAAGTTAATGTCAAGCCCTGCTGTAGATGTATTACATTAGCAACTATTGAATTGTCACAACCAATTAATTTAAGTACTTTAACATAGCATGGTCAAAAAACACAATAGTATTTATACTATAAATGATTAAAGTATTTTTTAATTTAAATGGCTCATTGTAGAAACCCAAGATAGGTCTGCTGTTTTCCTTGCTGTTTATCTTAAAAATATATATAACTTGACCATAATAATAAATCGTCATAAAAATAGGTTTGACAAATTCATCTAATTTTTTGATTTTTTAGGTGTTTTGCACATAAATACATGGATGAATGTGTCGTTAAAGAAGCACAATTTATTGGTTTGAACAATATAAAACTTCTATTTCATTTTGTCATCACTGGCTGGGTCGTTCTGTCATTTTGACAGATCTGTTGAAGCAGAAAACTGTGAAGATGGAATTATCTCACAGAGCTGTCATCGCAACTGAACCGCAGCTGGGGCAGACACAACGTAACCTCAAAACAGATCTGATCTAATCACATACGCTCACATTTACAGCATCGGCTCCCTCTAACAATCGTAAACACAACTGACCCCTGAGCTGTTGTAGTCATTATTTTGGCTCACACTATTCGTTCTAAAAAACTCCCTTTAATTGCAAGGTCAGTTCTTTTGTAGGTGCCTAGAAGTGTTGTTTGCTAGTAGTAAGGGGTGGGATGAATTTTAAACATATTTTAGGCTGGGCAGCTGGCCAAGTTTTGAAGTTTGTCCAACAACGCGCGAGGTGGGCCAAGCATATGCTCCTCATTTAAAATAATACAACCCTGTACTTTGCATAAAGTCTCTGAACGCCAAACATCCTGCTAAGTTTCTTGTCTTTAAAATAAACTAGGACCTTAGAAGTCCTTAGACAATAAATATGCAGTCACTTTAATTTGAAATCCTACCACAAAAGTAGCCAAAAAGCCAAAACAAAGCAAATGAGTCCATTTACATTGCTAATGTGTTTACACGGCTCAACCCACTAATCTGCATTTATGTGAGACGATATTAAATAAACAAGAAAAAGTGTGATCCGTCTTCTCATGGGTCATGAATATGGAATTTAATCAATTTTACTATCCAGGTCAAAGTATCTACTTCTGAAGGTCTTGAAGCAATAGGTTAAAGGTCAAAAACAATCAGGAGAAGATAATTAATCTTAGCCTTATTTTCTTGATGTGTTAAAAGGCTCTCAAATAAACTTGACTGACCTCGCACGTTCTTGAAATCAGGCAGTTTTTACTATTTGATTGATTTGAATAAGCATCTTTTCTCATGCTCCATTTAGCTCACCACATTTTGATCTCTTTTATACTCAGTTGAAATCAGTATAACTACTGGAGTTTTCATTTTAACCCAATCTTTGATTTGGTCTGTTGCTGTAAGAAACATGATGCATTATTTTGTCTCCAGAAAAGCATGACTTTCATTCTAAAATTAATGGGCCATGTAATTTAGATAGTGTTTTGTAACTTGTTATTGTTTGTATAAAACTGGCAAGTACAAAATACCAGAAAAGTATTAAGCCTCACTTTAATTAATGCATCGTTTTGCCGTATCTTTCACAGGCAATCAATTATTTAACTGTTCTGTTCCTATTGTGCAAGTTGTTTTTAAGTAGTGGTAACTGTTGTCATATCAGCACAAGTGAAAATATCGGTGCTTTGGAAATTTAAAAGCGCAACCACAGCTGTATAAGGAGACAGAATTAGGACAGAAATAATGATTTCTCTGAGGTGATATCAAGTAGAAGGCAGAAAAGATCCTCTTACGCCATTATCTTATTGCTTTCTTTATTACAGTGCAGATACAAAGTGTCACCTGTTTTTCTCACTTGGGCCATCAAGTCAATGAAACCCAGACTTGAACTAAACAGAAATAATGCCGGCAGAAATATTGTCTGCAAGTCTCATATGGTCGCCCACTGAAGCTAAGCAGGGCTGTGCCTGGTCAGTACCTGGATGGAAGACCACATGGGAAAGCTAGGTTGTTGCCAGAAGTGGTGATAGTGAGACTAGCAGGGGGCACTTAACCTGCGGTCTGTGTGGGTCCTAACGCTCCAGTATATTGATGGGGACTCTATACTGCTCTGTGAGCACCGTCTTTCGGATAAGACATGACACTCTGGTCGCTAAAAATCGTAGAATGTCTTTTGAAAAAAAGTAGGAGTTAAACCTGCACATCCTGGCTAAATTTGCCCACTGACCTCTGCCCATCATGGCCTCCTAACCATCTGCATATCATAATTGGCTTCATCATTCTGTCTCCTCTCCACCAATCAGCTGGTGAGTGGTGTGTGGTCTGGAGCAATATAGCTGCCGTTGCGTCACTCAGGTGGATGCTGCACACTGGTGGTGGACGAGGAGATGCGCCCCCAACGTGTAAAGTGCTTTGAGCATCTATAAAAGCACTATATAAATGTAAGGAATTATTATTATTATTATTAATACTCTAGGCCACTATTAGTTGTTTTACATAATAATAATTTTCAGTAACACTTTATCTGAAGAGCTATTCATAAGACTGTCATTAAAACCTTTATAATATGACATTACACATCATGAATATGAATGAGATTGTATGCATTCTTATGACATTGTGTCATTTTAAATGCCAAACATTGTGATGTCTTTGTCTTTACCATGTGATATTACCAAGACAGCATAACTTGTCATAATCTGTCATAAACATGATTGCCATGAAGCCATGAGTTTTATTACAGCATGATTGATATTTTTCATGGTCTTAGCTTCAGTGCTACAGATTGAATTTGCTTTTAAAGTGTCATTAATTATGAATGAAAAAATTTTGACAGAGTATAGAGGAATTACCAACCTACGTCACACAAGGCCTCACACGGGTTCCCGGTTGCAAAAAAAGACAAACATGTGTTGCGAGGTAGGATGTAGGCCTTTAACTTTCTTGTAAAATCACTTGGAGTTTCAATGAGATAGTTGTATATTTCGGGCTGCATACTTGGCCACTTTGTCTTATCCAATATCCTTTGGGAGGGTGCTATTGCAAATGGACCTGTCAGATGAACGCCACTCACTTTAACGTTAATTTTGCTGAATAACTGTCTTTTTGCTGAATAACTGTCTTTCTAAGACAACAACAAACTCAACAAACTGCATCGGATGTCATTCCCTCACTGTAAATGCTAGCGCTCCTGATTTTTTTTCTGCAACCTCGCTGCACGTGCATCCTGAATGTTTACTGGTAATTTGTCTATTGATGTCATGATCAGCAGCGATCTAGCCCTTGTAGATCACTGGAAACACACATTATCACTCAAACTACAATTTTGCCAACAACTGCACTACATTTCCCATCATGCACCTCACTTATATTCCAATTCCATATCACCCCTGAATACATACAAACAGCTGGAAGCTCAACATGGACTGATATTCTGGACTATTAATACATCACACTTGCACACACACAGTGATGAGTCTTGTTCAGCTGTAACATTACCAAGCGCTATTCCTGTCTAGTCTTGTCGTGCCTTTTTATCCTTGCCTCGTTTAATTGTTTATGCTGTTTGCCTCCTGCACTGACCTCTTTGCCTGTGACCACAACTACGATTTTGGATTACCCCCATGATAACGTCTGCCCAAGTTGTAAATAAACTGCATTTTAACCCTCAACTCTGTTGTCACCCTGGCGCTTTGTTACAGTTGACACGCTTAAAGATAATTTTTAAGGATTTTTCAATTCAGTTTGTTACACTGCAAAAAAGTTATCAGTTATCATAAAACATCTCCAACATTGTGAGCAGTATGAATGGAATTCACATGTACTACATCCACCATTTGTCGTTATCACATGACTTACTTGCATCAATAGCACTGCTTCACACCCATTCATGAATTCTCTTATGTGGCATCATGGGATGGCATAGTGTCCATTTTATGTGATGTGCACTACATAATCTCGCTGAAAGTAGTAGGTTCTACAGATAGTTCTAATCTGTTGTTTTTTTGAACATTAGGAATTTGGATATTTCTTCAGCTAGTACAAAATGCAGCTGCCATAATTCTTACCAGGTCTAGAAAATTTAATCATATCACCCCAATTTTATCCTCCTTACACTGGCTGCCTGTTAAGTTTCATATTGATTTTAAAATATTACTTCTTACCTATAAAACTTTAAATAACCTAGCTCCTGTTTATCTAACCAACCTCCTGTGTCGCTACAATCCAACCCGTTCTTTAAGATCTCAAAACTCAGGGCTTTTGGTAGTACCTAGAATAGCAAAGTCGAGTAAAGGAGGTCGAGCCTTTTCATTTATGGCTCCTAAACTCTGGAATAGCCTTCCTGATAATGTTCGAGGCTCAGACACACTCCCCCAGTTCAAAACTACATTAAAGACCTATCTTTTTAGCAAAGCATACACTCAATGCATCACATTGCGGTATGATGCATAAATGTGCTCCACGCATCTCATTTATATAAACTATGAACAGTAAAAACATACAGATTATGCAGCACCACTAATGCAATCCAAGACTTGTGAAGAGATGATCCCAAGGTTCCACCATCCTGGACCAGGCCATTTCCTAAGTAGCAGCTGTAGCAACACGTTACACAAGTTTGAGTTTTATATGCATGCTAAGCCCACACAAATTCTGGTCTTGTGTCTGATTGCACTAGTCTATAAACTGGCAAGGCACAGCAACGTCTACTGTTTTCTGCATTCCAAATCTTTTTTAGACTCAAAGAGGAACTTTCTAATAAATCTTATTTCAGATTTCGATAAGTCTCAGAAAACAGATGTGGTTAGACAACCTGAAAAGTCGTAATTTGAATAGGTGGCTAATATTTTATATCTTTACACTGTTATCATTGGTTTTCACAGCTTTCCTCCATTCTCATTTTTTTCTGCCTTGTGCATCAGCCTTAACTCCTTTAAAATATTAAGGTAAGGCTGCGGTAGATAAAAATATTATCTTCCATCTCCATTCTTTTTCTCTCCAGGTCTGGGTTTTGTGTGATAATCTTAATCTTAAATATATTTTCGTCTTTGTCACAAGCTTTTGTGGCTTTTTTTTAAAAGACTCATTTTACAACTCTGCTAGAGTTAAACAGTTGAGTTGACTATTTTTGAATCCAATTAGTCAATCTCTGGGTCTGACAAGATCACATTTAGCTTAACTTAGGATAGATCATTGAGCCGAATTAGACCATTAGCATCTTGCTTAAACAGTTACCAAAGAGTTTCAATAATTTTCCTATTCAAAGTTTGACTCTTCTGTAATTACATCATACACTAAGGCTGACAGAAAATTACAAGTTGCTATTTTCTACCTTGAAATAGCTAGGAACTATATTCTTTTTTGAAAGATTACTCACAAAGATTGAATAAATTTTGTCATCTTACAGGGCCACATAATTGAGCTTTACTTTAGTTTTTACTTACTTTAGTATGCCACACAACAGCAAAAACGTTATAAAATCTATGCTGATCGTAATGATAATTTGCTCTGGTTCTATTTGCATCGAGACGATTTTAATGTTATCACTCGATTGAATGGGCCATATCAGTGGTTATCAGCTGATAGATATGGGCTAGTAGGGCCCTTCTGTGCCTACTGGTAGGCTCAGATGGCTGTTATCATCTATCACATGGTTAATCAGCTATAGATGACATACGGCTGTGGCCGGAAGTTAAAGAGAATTATTTGTATTATTTTTTAAATTTCCATTAATTGTATTTTATTAACATTTACCCCTACCCTAAACCCAACCGTCACAGGAATGTAAAAACAGATCTGGAGCCTTCTCTATTAGTATAGCTAATTAACCAACTTGTATAGCTGATTAACCATGTGGATGGATGATAACAGCCTTCTGAGCCTACCAGTAGGCACAGAATGTTCCTACTGGCCCATATATATCAGCTAATAACCACTGATAACACCCATTCGAAGCGGGTGTTTGCATCACATACAAGTGTGACATTGTGGTTGACATCATTTCTGATTGCGTCTTATTGCCACTAACAATAGCTTATTAGCACAGGTTTCCTCCAGGATTTAAGGCTGTGGTATGCTACCTGGTGTGCGGTATAGCCAGGTATTTATGGTAAGTGTTTGTAGCTTTCAGCTAATGGAGAAATATGCATGTGATATGTCTTGGTAGGTGTTTTAATCTTTTCTTGCTCTTATAAATAAAATATCCTTAGTAAATCACCCTCTCTTTTATATAGAGTACTGAGATCTTCCTGATGCTGTGCCGGCTAATCAGTGGCAAGGTGAAAGCTTACACGTATTCTCCATTAGCAAGCATTTAGTTTAATTCTTTTTCATTTCATTTGTTATTTTGTTTGTTTTACATATCAGATTGTGACTTTATTATTATTTGTTTGTTTTGTGATGCTCATTTATTGTGACTAATTAATTTGTGTTTTTGGTTGCTTTCAGGCATTGAGGCTGGGGGGCTAGCTGGTCCCAATCACTGATGGCGGGATGTGTGTGGATTGCAGTGCTGTGTGGATTCACGTTTCATACTGTGTGTGGTGGTAGGTGTGAGTGTGTAACTTAAATTTCCACTTAAACTAGCCTACGCCAGCCATTGAACGATCTATGCCATTTTTGTGTTTGTTTTATTTTGTTTGTACACAGAGCTCCATTCATCGCATGGTTATTGTGGCTGTATGATTGACATTGTCCTTTGAGAGCTTTTACTATTTATTGTAAACTTCAATAACTTATTACCTTTTTTCCCCACGTCTCTTTGGCCTACTCAACCCTAAATAACCTGAATATTGTTATTTTCTTCTTTTTGGTTTATTTTTTCTCCATTCTTGGGGTGGCATAGTCGGGTTTAGTGTTTAATACACATTGACTAATCCATGCTTCATTGCTCCACCACACAAGAGGTGTTCAATCTGATATATTGGGTATGGAGATGGGTATACTAACACTTCTAGTCTCTAGCTCAGAGATTCTTAGCCTTTTGGTATCAAAGACCCCTCATTACATTCTTCAAGCTTTTGCGTACTACTGCCCTAGTAATTAGGATGTTTGTTATGCGATTTGGGGATGCAGCCAAATCAATCAGTGGGACACCTGCGCTTGCTTTGACAAAGAAGTGAAATTCATGGTTCAATGATGGTCTGCACAAGCCTCAGGTCATCTTCCACCTGGAGCGGATTTCATACTTTTTCAAATCTGTCAATTTTAAAAAACCCAGCCTCACACAAATATGTTGGGGTGACTGGAAAAAGGTAATTTTGCTCATTAACGTTACTTGCCATTGTCAGAATAGTGCCATTTGAAATGTTACTAATAAGCTGAGCAAAATTATCTCCAAACATGACCTGACAGATATGTTATGCAGCAGCTAAGATTAGCACCTCAGCAACTGTGTGAGGTTTTCCTACTTTAGCAACACAACACATGTAGAATGCGTCTAGACACCTGTTCGGCAATGATGTTTGTTTGATGGTGCAATTTTGCTGTTTAAGGCCAGATAACTTTAATTTGAAAATTAAGTCATTGAGTGTTTAGTTTCTAAATGGCACTTCAGCTTGCACGGCTTGACATAGCTAATGCCGTACTTTCCTGTTGTACACTTCTTACCTGGTATAGGAGCTGCCCAGATAGCATACAAATGTGTGCCATTTTAGGCAGTCATGCGGCACTGGTGGTCTTCCTTCGACCCAGACAAAATGGAATGTGAGCCTGAAGTGGCCCACCTGTACAATGCAAAAGGGGTACAAGGATTCCAATTCATATATGGGCCATTTAAGGCAAAGATTTGGCACTTATAGCTAAATGTAATCTGAATGTAAGCCTAATGTGGCCCATGTGGAAAATGGTAAATCTGGCCCAAATGACGGAGGATAAATGTGGGCCACAGTTGGCAAAATAGTGGCATAGTGGCTCACACCTGTAGGTGCAAATGTGGCCAAGTTATCTTAAGACATATGTGGGCCACTTTTGGCTAATACTCGGCACAGTAAGCTCTGGCTAATGCGGCTGTGAGCCTAAAGTGGCCAATAGAAAAAATGGCAAATGTGACCTAGTTACCTTAAAACATATATGGACCACTTTTGGCAAATATTCGGCACAGTAAACTCTGGCTAATGTGACTGTTAGCCTATAGTGGCCCAGAGAAGATATGGAAAATGTGGCCCAGTTACCTTAAAACATATGTGGACTAGTTTTGGCAAATATTTGGCAGAGTAAGCTTTGTCTAATGTGGCTGTTAGCCTAAAGTGGCCCAGAGAATATATAGCAAATGTGGCCCAGTTATCTTAAAACATATATGCGGACCACTTTTGGCAAATATGCGGTACAGTAAGCTCTGGCTAATGTGGCTGTGAGCCTAAACTGGCTCAGAGAAGATATGGCAAATGTGAACCAGTTACCTTAAAACATATATGGACCACTTTTGGCAGAATAAACTTTGGCTAATGTGGCTGTTAGCCTAAAGTGGCCCAGAGAAGATATAGCAAATGTGGCCCAGTTATCTTAAAACATATCAGGACCAATTTTGGCAAATATTCGGCACAGTAAGCTCTGGCTAATGTGGCTGTGAGCTTATAGTGGCCCAGATGAGATATGGCAAATATGGGCAAATATCTCTGTGGTCTTGCTTTGGCGTATTGTGGCCCAGATCTGACAAACAGGAACAAACCACCCTAGAGCCATTATTCCATTCAGTATGTGGTCCAAATGTATGTGTCTGGTGTAGGCCAGATCTGGGCCAGAATAAAAGCAAACTGTGGGCCAGAATAGGGTCAGTTCTGGTTCATTTGGTTGAATTCTGCCTGATATGTGGTAGTGCTATGGCTTAATTGTGGCCCAGATCTGGCAAACAGGAGCGGACTGCCATCATTCCATGTGGTATGTGGGCCAGATGTAAGTGTCTGGTGTAGGCTAGATTTGAGACACGTGAATTTTGCTAGCTGAGTGATGAATCACTGTCACAGCTCCGTGTAATAACCTTAACCATAAATTCACTTCCTAAAATCTGTTTTGCTGCAAATTACTGATGTTCTGAAACGTGTCTGCAACAACAGCTAAATAAAAGGCAAGTTAATAAGCTCTGCCTCTCCTCACTGATGTAAGGGTCCATCTTTTAGTCCTATGACAGCATGGGTGAAGGTTAATTGCAAGTCTTTTTAGCACATGTGAAAAGAAATGTTTTTATTTGTTAAAATTTATTTTAATTTGTTTCCAGCTCCAAATTTAATCTGACTCCAATTTATTATAATTTAAATTTAGATTAATCCAATTTAAGCTGATTACCTTATAGGTTGTGATTTGGTCTAATTTAGATCGATTAACCTAATAAATCCTTATCTTCAGTTAATGGTTCATTGTTTACCCGAAGTTGCTTAGAGTCAGTATGCTGGCCAGTTACATCTGGTCACGGACACAACCTCACCAGTTCTGGTTCTTGGATAGAGGATATAACTGTAAACTATCTCCTTTAAGTACATAAAGAAAAGAAAAGTAAAGAAAGTTGGATTTTAGAGTAAGTCAGTGATTGTCAGATATCAACAGGTCTATAATGCTGTGCCTATGCTTCATCCATTGAGCCCAATTGTAAGAGCAATCCTGCTTGTAGGCTGCGGAAACATCAGCCTAAACAATCTACTAGATTTAAATGATTTCAGGATATATTAGAGTTAAATAAGAATTTTACATTTATTTGTCAGGCAAAGATTTTCCATTCCAATTCACATAATTAAACAAAATAAGCCAATTCAGATTGTACAACATCAATTACCCAAAGATTCATTTAAGAGTTAGAGATTAATACCTGACTGTGTAGAAGTACGTTGCAGCATATAAACTGCAAAGGGGTATCCTGGTTACAGAAGACACTTCTGCCCCTTTCCCTTAAATACTTAAAATCACCATAAATTCAAGACAATAAAAGCTTCACAAAGACCTTTGCCTGGTCATGAGTTGATGTGAAGACAATTTTCCCTGGAGTGGAGCATTTGGCAAAGATCTTATCAAAGCTAAAACCCAAATCAACAGCTATAGGGGAAATAGTAAAATATTACAGTAAAATTAAACCCACTTTACCAATCACACAGAGACATTTAAATGACACCAAACATGAATATAGAGCCACAAGATACTCCATATTAAAACTTAGACATTTTGTGTGAAATGTGAGTGAGCTGCTCTAGTGGAGAAGGTAAAGTCCAGGGCAAAGAGAGGGGCTCAGGATGCATAATCGAGACAACCTGAACAACTGGTTTCCTAGCTGATTATCTTCTCAGATTAGAAAGTTTATTGTTTTAGGGCCTGACCATTCTTGTGGTCTTGTCTCATGTGGAGTTCCATAACAGTTCAGGGTTTAATAGTATGGAGAAACGTAGCATCCCTACACTGACAAGAAAACACAGGGCAAGAGGAAACAGTCTTTTCTTTTTAGTCCCTTCCAAGCGGCACAAGTTATCTTCAAGCTGAGTGTGGATTTTTCATATATATTCTACCTGCAAAAAGTGGAATGCAGTAAAATACATCAAGTTCCCAAAAAATGTCTTCTCTCTGTTTTTATAAAAACAATTGGTGCCCCCCTTCCCCCTTAAATTCTTCCCATCCTACCCCTGTTGAGAACCACTGCTTCTAGTTTGTTTACTAGGGTCCCTCTTCAGGACAGACTAGCTATCATCTGTGCAACTTGCCTCTATAAACATCAGTCCACTCTACATCATGACTCTGGGTTTTTAAGGCATGTAGCATATTTGGCTCTTTTTAAAACCCTTAAATGCTCTCAACTACACTGCACATTGAGTTATGACACTGCTCTCCATCAAGGGCACCAAAAAATGTACCAAATAAGGTTTTTGTTTTGTTTTGTTGTTATTCATTGACAAAGAAATTAAGCTTATGCACCTTCTTAAAACTACACAGACATCACAGTGGCTTTGACGTTTTTGACAGAGAGAGATAAAAAAAAAAAAAAAAAAAAAAACTTCTGTGGAACGATGAACAAAGAAGCCCATACCATTGCTATTCTAAAAGGAGACTGACTCACATTCCTCATTCTTTTCTTTGTGGCATTGTGAGTTATGTTATGTGGAAATATACTTAAAAAGAAATGGGACGTCAAAGTCACTTCAATTTTTCGCTGAATGGAGAATTTATTTGAGGAATTTTTTGTGAAGCAGTTCCAGTCAGAAGTAATAAAAAACTTTTTTTCTTTCTTTTTTTTCAAATGACATGCAATCTCATAAAACATGTCACGCTGAGTAAAAACCTGTAAAGAACGTTGGCCTGAATGAGTGCAGATTGTCACTGTTATTAAGTGTTTTTATACAAGAGAATAATGCATTTTCCTTATGCATCCCTCTGCAAATGCTTATGTTTTCATTTTGATATACTGTACAGTTAAAGTCAGAATTATTAGCCCCCTTGTTTATTTTTTTACCTAATTTCTGTTTAACGGAGAGAAGATTTTTTTCAACACATTTCTAATTATAATAGTTTTAAGTCATTAATAACTGATTTATTTTATTTTTGTCATGATGACAGTAAATAATATTTGACTTGATATTTTTCAAGACACTTCTATACAGCTTAAAGTGACATTTAAAGGCTTAACTAGGTTAATTAGGTTGACTAGGCAGGTTAGGGTAATTAGGCAAGTTATTGTATAATGATGGTTTGTTCTATCTAGCAAAAGAAAAAATTGCTTAAAGGGGCTAATAATTTTGACCTTAAAATGTTTTTTTAAAAATTAAAAACTGCTTTTATTCTAGCTGAAATAAAACAAACAAGACTTTCTGCAGAAAAAAAATATTATCAGACATACTGTGAAAATGTCCTTGCTCTGTTGAACATCATTTGGGAAATATAAAACAAATTATAATAATAATAATCGAAGGGGGGCTAATAATTCTTCAATTGACTTCAACTGTATGTTCAATATCCAACACAGGCTCATTAAAAAATGAAATGTACCCCTGTATACATTTCTGGAAAGCATGAGTTATGTAGCCAGAGCTATGCATGGCTGCATTTCATCTTTAAAATGTGATAAAATTCCAAGTGCATTTCTTTTTTTGGATTGTTTTTGAAAACACTGTCGGTTGGGTTTAGGGAAGGGGGTGATCGGGTAAATCAGTGCTTTTTAAAAGACTATCGGTTGGGTTTAGGCAAGGGGGTGGGTGGGTGGGGGTATCGGTCGGTTGGCGAGAGAAACTTGAGATCTGAAAAAGCATAGACAGCGGCCTCTGGTGCATTTGCAAAAACC
This sequence comes from Danio tinwini, assembly GCA_903798205.1. Lineage (NCBI taxonomy): Eukaryota > Metazoa > Chordata > Actinopteri > Cypriniformes > Danionidae > Danio > Danio tinwini. The sequence continues at coordinate 2,279,517 of CAIGQZ010032543.1, forward strand.
TCAAAAAAAATATTACCTCCTGGGACGTATATGTGCTGTACAGAAGTGTATACAGGGGTAAAAATCAATAATGATCCTGGGTTGTTAATATCCATTTGTGTTACAATATGAATTTAGATAAGGAAGTGTTATCTGAAATATTTCAGATGTTAACCAGAGTTAATTGAACTGAATGACAAACTGAGTAGCTGCAATCACACTGCACTTTTCTTCCCTTAGACTTCCATTCATACGCATGCGAATGCGTCAGACCGGAAACGCAGGTTCATGCATCAAGTTTCGCAGTTTGCTGAGTGGTAAGTTCAAGCTTGGTGAACTCTGACCTGCGAAATCGCATCACTTGAGTGCATGAGACCAATCGAGGATCAAAACATGACTTCTCTGGACAGGAATTAAAAACATGGACCAATCACTCGCTTTTTTTAATGTCTAATCATCTTGTTTAATCCCGCCTCTTTTGGCAGCGCCGTTTTACAGAATTTTGCACGCACAAACTCCAGTGTGATCACAGCTTAATAGAGTCAGGGGATTTAATAGCAACAACAATAGTATTAGCAATTAAAAGGATCCCACTTTATATTAAGTGCCGCTTATACCTGTGAACTTACATGGTAACTGGATGTGTAAGTAGTATGTAACAACAGTGTATGTACACACTGGTACATAGTATTTACTTGTGTAATACTGGTGTTACTACACACATGTAACAACACACTGAATAGTATGTGTAAGTTCAAATGTGTAACAGGACATTGGTAACAACACTAAAAAAAGTACACATCTGTAACAAGAACTACATAAGTGCATTATGTAACAACAATATACTTGCAGGTGTTTTCCCACTTCCACACCTGTTTGCATACCATGTACTGTACTTCTGAACACTGTATTAGAATAAGAATGGCGGAACTAATGCTGCATTAGAAGGTTTTACCTTGTGATACCAGTGTAATTACAGGGTAAATCATCAGGAACTGTCCACTCAATATGAAGTGCAAAATGGTCACAAATTACTGTGTAATATATCAAACCTAAGCCTTTGTGCAACTGTTTAACAACAGCAAACTTCTGCCAAAAAGTATAAGTGTGTTCAGAAATATACAAATGCCTTATGTTTATATGTTGTTTAAAGGTAAACTGTAGAAACAGTAATCACATTAAAGTGGGTAGTTTACCAAAGATTGTGTTATTAATGTCCTGTTACACATTTGAACTTTTACTATTGTGTGTTGTTACATGACTGTAGTTACACCATTATTACACAAGTAAATACTATGTACCAGTGTGTACATAGTACACATCTTACACATCTAGTTACCGTGTAAGTTCACAGGTATAAGCGACACTTAATATAAAGTGGGACCATTAAAAGTATAGTTTAGTGATGTTACACTGATTATACATACATCATACATGCATATACATTAACAGGATGATATTTCATGTTAAAAGTCTACACAGACTTTTGACACATGATGGCAGCAGCGGCAATGTTGTGTTTTGGCTGTACAATTCACCGAATTGGATTCAAGTCAAGTCATCTTTACAGTATTTTTTATAGCTCTTAATTAGGTGATATTGTTTTAAAGCAACTTTACAAGAATGGGCAGGAAAATAATAGCATGTCAGATAACACAATTTCATTATTGTGGAACATGTTCAATACATCAGACAAGCAACAGATTAATAGTAGAATGCTGGTTTAGTTCTAGTTTGTTTAATGATTCAGTTTATTCATTCATTCATTCATTTTCTTCTGCTTTTCCACGGCGGGTTGCGGGGCAACAACATCAAAAGAGAACCCCAGACTTCTCTCTCCCAAAACACTTCCTCCACCTTCTTCGGGGGGGATCCCAAGATGTTCCTAGGCCAGCCGAGAGACATAGTCCTTCCAGTGTGTCCTGGGTCTTTCACAAGGCCTCTTCCTGGTGGGACATGCCTGGAACAACACCTTCCTAGGTAAGCATCCAGGAGGCATCTGAAACAGATGCCTGAGCCACCTTAGCTGACTTCTCTCAGTGTGGAAGAGCAACAGCTCTACTCCAAGCTTCTCCTGGGTAACAGAGCTCCTCACTCTATCTATAAGAGTGTGCCCTGCCACCATTTTGCCAGCAGCATCAAGAGAGAACCCCAGACTTCCCTCTTCCCAGACACTTCCTCCACCTTCTTCGAGGGGATTCCAAGACGTTCCCAGGCCAGTCAAGAAACATAGTCCTTCCAGTGAGTCCTGGGTCTTCCATGAGGCCTCCTTCTAGTGGGACATACCTGGAACACCTCCCTAGATAGGGGTCCAGGAGGCATCTGAAACAGATGCCCGAGCCACCTTAGCTGACTTCTCTCGGTGTGGAGGAGCAATGGCTCCACTCCAAGCTCCTCCTGGGTGACAGAGCTCCTCACTCTATCTTTAAGAGTGTGCCCTGCCACAATTTTGGCTGCTTGTATCCGAGATCTTGTCCTTTCGGTGTGACCCAAAGCTAATGACCATATGTGAGAGTAGGAACGTAGATTGACCGGTAAATAAAAAACCGAGAGCTTTGGTCAAACAAATGAGAGATCTGTTGTCTGGAGCGTGGTGCATGGTGTTTCTTGCCTTGAGCAAGATAAATGTCAGTCATGGTAAAGATGCAGGTCCATGTAGCTCCCATATGATTGTGTTCAGGTTGGCCAAAGAGATCTATGTAGAGGACCTGTCCCGTTATCAAGGAACATCTGAGGCTGTGTTGTGGTAATCCTTGGGTAACAACAACCATCTGGGTTTGATATGAACTAGACACAAGTGACTGTTAGCCTCAATATAAGGGGAAGACAGATAGACAAAGAAACAATTGTTCTTGCGGTGTAAGTTTGCTAGGTGTTCTCTGTGTTCTGTCAGTATGTCCTACCCTGTCAGACTTTTCTACTTTCCTTCTATTCAAAAAGTAGATAGCACATTTTGATGATGAGTTACGCTACCTATCAGATTGTGAACAAGTGTAAATTCTGATGTGAAGTGGTGTGATATAACGCTGTAAAAATCACTCTATGCCCAAGGTCAGAACCATTCAAATGCAGTGTTGGTAGCATAATTTTTCTGTTAGGACAAAATGTCTTGTTTGAATGTTTTGGTTGCACTAATACAATTGGGACAGTTGTTCTTAAGAGTGTATACAAGCTTACTCTAGTGGTACACAGAGAAATTACTGCATTAAAAACATGTTGAAAACATACTTAACCCTTTGATATGTACGATCACAAGGGTGTGATCAGCAGCTGGAGCACATGAGAACACAGGAAAGCTATTTTATTCGCTTAATAGTAATAGTCATAATTTTATCTTTAGTAAAGATAATACCAAAGCATTTTTCAATCAATTAATTCGTTATGTTGATGACTAGTAATGTCTACAGCAGTCTGAACACAGCAGCCTATGCTAGGGTGTACTCACACTGGTCATGGTTGTTTTGAACCGAGCCAAAGCACGATTGTCGACCCTCCAGAACTCGCACTGCATCTTTACCTTCTGAGCCAGATCGTGATTAAGTCATCAATGATACGACTGTTCAACTTAACAGGAAGAGAAACGCTCTTGCTCACCACATTGCTTTAGTTATATTGTTAAGTATTATTTTTAGTCATTTTGGATGCAGTGACACTCAGTCAAATATTTTGCTCACAGAGCCACAACTTTTGACGCTCATAAATTATCAGCTGACGTGCAGCAAGGGGTTTGCATGTTTGATAAACTATGACAGTTCGGATTCATTGAAAAGTACGAATTATTAATAAATCCATATGAAACAGTCCCTTAAAAGTGGCATCACATCTTCAGTTTCAGGCTCAGGCACTCACACTGCAAGCTTACCGTGCCTGACCCCAACTGAACCATGCTCTCGCACACTTCTTCCAACCCGGCCAGGGCGGGCCAACTGAACCACACCTGGGGGCGGTTTGGAGCACTTACACCTGTCAAATGAACCTGTAAATGCAGGAAAAATGCACACAGACACGGTTCGGAGAGCCTAGTGTGAGTACGCCCTTAAAACCAAAATCACTGGTTTACTCCCTGCAAAAATCAGAGGGGTTACTTACAGTTTTAGCAGAATTATTTGTGTCCACTTCAAAAAATGACAGATTTTATGTGTAATTGCCCCCCTTTGTGCAGTTACCACTATTAACAAGAGAGAATAATAAATTTATTCACCAGCTGGTGGGCCCTATAGGTGCCCTGACTCCAACAGAATTGTATTTTTAATTAAATATCATAAGCTCAGAAAATATTTGTCAAGCCATAAATGCATATGAATAGTTCAGTATCAAAAATCTCTAAGTGCCATCTGGAGTTATTTTCTACAATGAGCATTTTTCTCAGCCTCTTATGTTTATATTCAGTTATTTCATGTTAAAGGCAAAGAAAATAATGTATTCTAGGCCATAAAAGCAATATTACTGAACCTAGACAAAAGAGCCTGAAAGAAATGCTCATTTTAGAAGAACATTTTAGATGACACCAATTAAAATGAACGGTCAATCCTCAGCCACATAGTGAAGAGTCAGAACAACCTTTTGAAAAATTATTTAAATCAGCAGTGGATTTTTTTTTTATAAAAGATACTTTGACAGAAAATGGAAGTTGAACTGAGTATATCCTAAAATAACAAACAAAAGTAGCCAAGATTTGGAGGACCAACTTTCCTGAATCCAAAAGTAAAGATAAAAACAGAAACTTTGCTGAGCTTCTTCTCTTACCAATAGCTTGTATGAAAAAAGAAGATTCAATCTAAAGAAGAAGACTCAGAAAAAATGTAGACTAATGCACACTGTAATCAACACCACCAAGTTAACACTTTAATAAAGTGTCACAATGCATTTTACTTACCCACACAAGGATTCACTTTTAGGCGGTATTCACAACATGCAATTTGAAATGGTTTCTAACTACATCAGGCACAAGCAACCAACTCAAGAAAAAAAGTAAGGAGCTGGGTAGAAGTGTTCTCAGCACAGCAGCTTCTCATCTACTCTCTCTCAGTGCTCATAACCCATGGCAGCTGGGGATAATTAACCTGAGAGCAGGATAGTGAGGGAGAGTGGAACGCAACACAAGGTGCAATGCTTGCACTTGAAGTTCATTCATTTTCTTTTCGGCTTAGTCCCTTTATTTATCAGGGGTCGCTATAGCAGAATGAACCACCAACTTATCCAGCATATGTTATTATGCAGCGGATACTCTTACAGCCGCAACCCAGCACTGAGAAACACCTATACACTTTTGCATTCACACACATACACTATGGCCAATTTAGTGCAATCAATTCACCTATAGTGCATGTCTTTGGACTGTGGGGGAAACCAGAGCAACACAGTGAAAACATGCAAACTCCACACAGAAATACTAACTGACCCAGCTGGGGTTCAAACCAGTGATCTTCTTGCTGTGAGGCAACAGCGGTACCCACTGCACCACCATGTCAGCCTGCACTTAAAGTTAAAATTTAAACATTTGGGCTGTGATACTTAAACACTCATATTACATTTAAAAAGACATTTGTCTTGTATTATAACACAAAGTCTTTCACAAAGCTGTCACTGTTATAAAGACAGCAAAAAAGGCAAGCGGTGGATCCACAAAGAGCAGCTTCCAGAGAGCTGTTGATCAAAGCTGATTTGGGTTTTTAGGCTGGTTTTAGGCAAACTTTTTTGGGGCTCAAGAAGGTGGGTTGGTTTTAATCAGGTTTATTTGACACAGTAAATTACACTACATGGCTAATTTGCCCCAGAGGATTTTATTCTGGGTTAGACTGAGCATACACTCTGTAACTTTTTTGTGATTTCAGCATGGTATCAACTAACATTGTATGAGATAATTGTATGCATTGTAAATGCAAAGCTTAGGATTCTTGTATTGACGCTATATGGTTCGATTTCTCAGCAGTGGTTGACTGCTTACATTGTGCATATGAAATCAACACATTAAACCCGCTTCATCTTTTTTGTTTAATTGTAGTTGGTAAACCAGGATGGTGTATTTGGGAAGGAGTGTGGAGCTTGGTGGAATGCACAAAATTTAAAACAAATAGTTATTTTTTTCCAATCAGATCTGATTTTATTCAGTTCCATTCATCTTTATTTATATAGTGTTTTTACAATGTAGATTGTGTCAAAGCAGCTTGACATTGAAACTGTGTCAGTCCAGTTTTGAGTGGAAGTTCAGTTTAGTTCAGTTCAGTGTGGTTAAATTTTCACTGCTGAAAGTCCAAACACTAAAAAGCAAATCCATCGATGCGCAGCTTCACAAGTCCCAAAACCAAGCAAGCCAGTGTTGACAGTGGCGAGGAACAAACTTCACCAATAAACAAAAGTGAAAGGAAAAATACCTAGAGAGAAACCAGGCTAAGTTGAACATGACAATTTCTCTTCTGGCCAAACTTCATGTGCAGAGCTGCAGTCTAGGCGCAGAAGACTGGAGAACACAGGTTGTTCTTCATGGAGAAGCTGCATGTGCAAATAGGTCACTGGCAGGTGTTCAGCCTGGCCCATGGTCTGGCCTAGTCTAGGATTATGGAGACCTCAGGATAATAATAAACAGACCAACATAAGCGTAGATGCCGTTCAAATTATAATGTCTTTTGGGAAGTGTTCCAAGCTTCGGTTGCAGATTTGAATTTAAAAAGCATTTGTGTTTTATGTGTACGCTAATGCAAAGATATGTGTCTTTGATCTAATTTTAAACTAACAGAGTGTGTCTGCCTCCTGAACTCTGCTAGAAAGGCTGTTCCAGAGTTTAGGTGCCAGATATGAAAAATATCTACCGCCTACATTTGATTGTGATATTCAGGGAATAATCAATTGTCCAGAATAAATTGAGCGTTGTGCACATGAGGGGCTGTAATACACCAGTTTGTTAATTACGTCTACAAGGCAACCTCTTAGTAACGCATTAGAATAGTCTAATCGAGAGGTGATAAAAGCATGAATAAGCTTTTCCGCATCAGACATTGATAGCATATATCGAAGATTGGCAACATTTTTAAAGAGCCCTTATTATACATTTAAAAGGGTCATATTGTGGTTTTGGGGGTCTCCCCCTGATGCTGATATGCATGCAAGGTCAAAAAACACTTTCATTGTCTTTTACTATGCATTTATCTTTATCTAATTATCCCAGCGACTCCCATATGAATCGTTTAGTGATTCATTTGTTATCAAACTCCTCCAGAGCGCGATGCTAATCTGCGCTGATTGGCCCGATGACAGTATGTTGCAATTGGTTGACTGCGTTCAGCGCGAGAGATAGAGAGATATGCCTCCACGGCTTATCAAAAATTTTGCAGTAGTCAAAAGCCCAATCCAAATTCTATTTTTGTACCCCTACCCCTTCTCTCTTAAAAATGAGTGTGAAGGGGAAGGGCTTCAAAATTTACCACTAAGAATTGGGACAGCACTACGACAACTGCACACGTCATCAGATGTCATCACAATCTCTTGCTTCATATGAGATCAGACAATGGCGACTGCTGTAATTATTCCAGTTGTGTTATTTTTTGGTATTTATCTTCAGGAAATCACTGAAGGCATATATTATGTTATCATGACAATCTAATGTGGCAATAAGATCGTAACTATACTGCGCATTTACACCGAGGCCATATGCATTTATGTAAACACACCAAAAACTTTAACATTATAGCAGACACTGTAAAAGGTTCATTCTCAGCCACTAGACTTTTCTGACAGGGTTTTCTAGTGTCATCAAGTGTCAGAATGTTGTGGGACTGCTGTACAGGAGTTATTATAAGGGATTATAGGTTGCGAAATATAGCGGTTTTTATTTTAGCGTTTTTTTAGAAAAGCATGACGGTAAACCATGAACGCGGTAATGAATATATTAAAACGTTTGTTCTAAAAATTTGTAATAATGACAAAAAATACTAATTTGTGGCTCTCCTTACTTCCGGGTGCAGCAAAACTGTCGCTGTAGCTGGTGCATTCTGGGAAATTTTCTTACCCCTTGGTAACAAGTGTGGTCCTGAAAAATCTTCGTTCGAAGGGGTGTATACCCCTTCCCCTTAGCCCTACGCCTTCAAGCTAAAGAGAATTGGGACACCACTACCCCTTCACATGAACGCACAAAATGGGGGTAGGGGAAGGGCTAAAGGGTAGAATTGGGATTGGGCCAAAGTGTGTGTGAGCATAACTGCCAACACTCCCGTTTTCCTACCCATCTCCTGTAATTAGAACCATCCAACACACACACCCACCGGTCCTCAGCATTTTGGTATGGTCTGTGAAACCCCCGGGTCGTCAACACTGGTATAGGATCCGATCATAGCGGTGGCCCAAAACACGCTTCACAGTAGTTACTAACACCACAGTACACAGTACCCGGTTCTCAGCAGTGTTATTCATACACCTAACTAAGTAAAACAATGACACACATTAATGCACACAATGGCAAAAGCTGAACTATTTTGAAACTTGACCGCCACACGTGTGTAGAAACAGCTGACGGTGGCCATAGCAATGACAAACGGCAGAGAGCACAAGCTCACAAATGCATTTAAATCCGTAAACAAAGCTGCATGCATCGCATTTTCAACGTGGCTTTAGACGCGATATGAGAATATAAAGAGTTAACCATGTACACCACAAGCAGTTACAAGTAACAAAACACAATTAAATTCATAACTTGCAAACTAGGGAAAATAAGGAGGCAACCATTTTAATCGCACATACTTGTGCTTGTGAAATGGAGGAAGAAACTGGTCCATGAACTGTGTAAAGTTCCTGCTAAGCTATGTGAAGTCCTATACATTGATAGTCTTTTCTGATCCTTCCTTTAACAAACGGCTGATGAATTCCCAGTTGTAAGCGTGCAGATTGCTGAAGCACAAGGCTGGGCTATAATGCTGAGTTATTTTTGCAAAAATAAACCTCAACCACTGACTCTTCACAGTTTCATCTTTGGCTCATCCTCACATTTTCAATAATATCCAGCTGAGCACAGCGTCTTCGCCTTTTCTTTTTCTTGCTACTGTGTTTGTGGGCAGGACCAGGGGTTTCAATTTTCCAGGGTTTGCGTGCGCGCAACAAATGTGCAGGGCTTAAGTTTTGCATACGTCATGGCCAAACGGCTAAAGACTTGTTATCAAGACGATTCATTTAAAGCACTATGAGTTGACTCTTTTATAGATGAATCAATAGTTTTAAAAACTGTCCACTTTCAGATTTAAACCTTAGCTTGATATTTCACTTCACTTAGAGCTGTGTTACACACTGCATGGAAGGTCATTTTCAAAAACCCATAATAGGGGCTCTTTAAGATAAAAAAGCAGTTTTACAGTTGCTTGAAATCTGGCCTTCAAATGACAGGTTGCTATAAAAAAATCACCCCCAAATTTTTTGACTGAAGATGAGGACTAAACTGAGAATACATCAAGGGTTAGACAGTGTTCTAGATTTTTGCGTGTGAGGTTTTTGGGTCCAATAAGCAAGAGCTCAGTTTTATCTGAATTTAGTAATAAGAAGTTATTAGTCATCCAAATTTTAATTTCAGCTATACAATCTGCCATACGTCACTACTACTAATGCTTCATAATAGCAGAGTGAACATTTACAAGAGTTTAAATGCAAGACAAAATAGATTATTATTATTATCATCACTGTAGCTGCTTTACGTTCTCTGTTTAAATGTCATTGAGGCTGTGTTAACCCCTGGCTCTCAATTCTCTGTGCTTGTACTGAATTTTCTTAACACCCTGGCTGACTGTGTGTTTGAATGTCTCACATGAAGAGCTAAGGAGATTAAAACTGTATTTTGAGGGCTTATAGAAGCATCTGAGCCATTTCAGGGAGTCAACCCTTTAACACCAAAAGCATATCCCATCATTTGATCTTAAAAGAGCTACCAAGACCCTATCTATTTCTTGGTCAAACTCCTTCATCGTGTAATCACTCAACAGAATGGTGGGGCAGTTCTTGAATCGTTATCCCTGGAGACATTTGTTAAGGCCAGTGGTAACACATATTGCCTGTATATCTGAGCCTTGTCCCTGTGCAGTTACTTAAAATGTGTATACAGATTTATTTACTTGTTTGCTTGACAAGTGCAAGTGCCATGTACATGATATAATTTTTAAACAAAAGACAGAGATTTTTTTTTACATGTAGTCTCTGCTGAAAAATCCAGCTTAAACCACCCTAGGATGGTTGGCTGATTTTAGCTGGTTGAACAGCCTAGTTTTAGAGGGGTTTGGCCAATCCCAGGCTGGTTTCCAGCCATTTCCAGCCTGGTCTTAGCTGCTCAGGTTGAGAGATGACCAGCTAAAACCAGCTTGACCAGCCTAGCCAGGCTGGAAGCCCAGCAAAAAACAGCTATGTCCAGCTTAAACCAGGCTGGTCAAGTTGGTTTTAGCTGGTCATTTTCCAGCCTGACCAGCTAAGAGCAGACTGGAAATGGCTGGAAACCAGCCTAGAAATGCCCAAAAATCATCTAAAACCAGGCTGGTTGACCAGCTAAAACCAGCCAACCAGCTTAGACTGGTTAAAGCTGCATTTTTCTGCAGGGGTGTGACTATCAGGGTTCAGAAAATAAATTTGATTATGATTTCAAATGAGTTGTAACTCTGTCAGATGTAATGACCTGGCTGATGACATTTTAAAGGGTCATTCAATAGCATCACTGTCCCAAACTAAGCCAAAAGGTGTGACAGAGCCTCAGGCAAATCTTTTTGATTGAATCACATGCTTGGCCTTCACAGACGTAAACATTGATTTGGATGTCTGTCACTCCACATATCTAGTTCTGAGTGAGGTCTACTAAAGTGTTTTGCGACTGCATTCAGTGTATGTGATTTTTAACATGATTTCGTTAAAAAAGGAATGTCTAGGCTCTGCCACTTGATCTACCATTTCAGATCATTGTTTTTACTCAAGTGTTACATTTTCAGTTTACTTCATTTTATTGTTTTGTATTTTTTTATTATATATGTAACAATAGAGAAATAACTGACATGAAATCGCCGGCTTTGTTTCTTGATATGCTTAGATTTCAATGTTTTTTATTAAGTTGTTTTTCCACCTTATATACTGCAGTTATCATATATCATGGTAAAATTGTATTCATCATATCGTTTATCACTGTCTTCTTTAAAAAATATGCTCCAGTGATCAAACTCTCATGACCTATGACTAACAGTTTATTGCTCCTAATAAATAGTGTCTGAAACTCCATATGGTGAGTGTACTGCAGGCAAGTACACAAGGGTAAGTAATGGGTATGGTGTAATAGTGTAAAGCCCAAATGGATATGTGTGGAACAGAGTAAGGCCCAATCCCAATACCCCTACCCCTTTCCCTTGGCCCTTAAAAACGAGTGTGAAAGGAAAGCGCTTCAAAATGTACCCCTAAGAATTAGAACAGCACCTGCACACGTCATCATGCTTCATATGAGATCAGACGATCGCGACTGCTGTAGTTATTCCAGATGTGTTATTTTTTGGTATTTATCTTCAGGAAATCACTGAAGACATACATTATCTTATCATAACGATCTAATGTGGCAATAAGAAACTATACTGTGCATTTACACTGTGGCCATATTCATCTATAAACACACCAATAGACTTTTCTGACAGGGTATTTGAGTGTCAGAATGCTGTAGGACTGCTGTACAGGAGTTATTATTATGGATTATAGATTGTGAAATTTTGCGTTTTTTATTTTAGTGTTTATTTTTATAAAAAGCATGACAGTAAAACAACGCGGTTATGAATATATTAAAATGTGTTTGTTGTAAAAATTCAAAATAATGACTAAAAAACTAATTTGTGGCTCTCCTTGGTGCAGCGAAACTGCCGCTGTAGCTGGTGTATTCTGGGAAATTTTCTTACCCCTTGGTTTTGTCTTCAAAGGGGTGTATACCCCTTCCCCCTAGCCCTACTCCTTTAAGCTAAAGAGAATTAGGATACCCCTACCCCTTCACATGAACATGCAAAATGAGGGGTAGGGGGAAGGGGGAAGGGGAAGGGCTTCCCCTTAGGGGGTAGAACTGGGATTAGGCCTAAGTGGTAAGTTCAGTGTGGGGGTGTAGGGATGAACTACAAGGCTGGCTCATCATGTCATGTGTAAATATTTTGCTTTCTAGCTGACCTCCTCACACCAGTCTCTTATTCTGTCCTGAGACACTTAGCTCTGTCTGTATTCTCAGATTCAATGTCTGTATTTGTTCTGGCTGGGTGTACTGCCCCAAGATAAGTAGCTGTCCTTTTATTTGTTGAAAACCACTACTCTGATTTTATGCTAAACTTTGGCCATCCTTAGCATAACATGAATGTTTTCTCCTATAAGATCTTGTTCTTGGAGACTGGTGACTTCCTGATGTTGGCTAGTTGACTGCCAGCTTCCCAAGAAGTCTGAGCAGTACAGTCTCATGCCTTACAGTCCCTCTCACCTTCTGGTCATACTACACTTTGCCCTTGTGATTGACTGTTGACTATGGCTCTCCCCAATCTTGTATGCCCCACTCATTCTGTGTGCTGACTGTTTTGCACACACTTTAGGTGTTGTTTTCCTATTCTTTTTTGGTCCTTGAGACGCCCCCCCCACACCCTACTCATTTTGTATGTCTCTCTAATTTGACACGCAATAATCAGTTCATGGATCTCTCTGTTAAGGAGCTGATGATCTGAATCAGGAGTTTTAAGTAAGGACGACATACAAAATGTGCAGGGTGGAGATCCCGTGGACTGAAATTGGGAATCACTGTTCTGTCAGACCAAGGATCAGATTCGCTGGGAGATGGGGATGCCATCCATATACAGTCAGGTCCATAAATATTGGGACATCAACATAATTCTAACATTTTTGACTCTATACACCAACACAATGGATTTGAAATTAAATAAGATGTGCTTTAACTGCAGACCGTCAGCTTTAATTTTGAGGGTATTTACATACAAATCAGGTGAACAGTGTAGGAATTCCAACAGTTTGCATGTGCCTATTTATGCAACTGACTGTAGCAGGTAAGAGGGAGACTACCCCATAGATAGTTTGCATATACAACTTAAGGTAAGCAGTTTTTCCATGTCTCCTTTTCCCTCCTCAGCGCTTACAAGAGGAAACAACTGAACCCTTTTGGATGGTACAGTAATGTGGATGAGTGGATTGAAACAGCTTGTTCTCAAATTCATGGCCCTGATCATGGTACAACTTAGCCAGGAACCCAAAGCATTGGATGTCATCTTAGAAGAGTCACTCTCCTGCAGTGCTGATTTGTTTTAGGTTGGGTAGGCCTGAGCAAACCTGGTGAAGTGATCCATCAACGCCATAAGAGAATAGTAGGTAATCTACAAACTCAAATCAGAAAAATTTGGGACAGTATTGAAAACACAAATAAAAAAAGAAAGAAGTGATTTACTTTGACTTTTATTTAATTGTAGACAATGCATCAAACATCATTCAATGTTACTCGTGATTTTTATTGTTTTTGTTTTTCAAAATGAACATGTATTCCAATATTGGTTCTTGCAACACATTTTAAAAAAAGTTGGAACAGTAAAGCATTTGCCACTCTGTAATGTTGCCATTCCTTTTTACAGCACTTAAAAGATGTTTGAAGACACCAAGTGATGAATTGTTTCAGGTGTAATGTTGTCCCATTCTTCCTGCAAACAAGTCTTAAAGTGGACAACATATGGGATCACACATTCTCTAGTGTAGACAGATCCATGACAGACCCTGGCTTTTAGACTTGTTGCTGGTAACAGTCTGGATGATCTTTTTCTTCTTTTGGTCATCCATTTCTCCCAAAAATACCCAAAATACATATTTATCTGACCACAGTACATGTTTCCATTGTACGATGGTCCATCCCAGATGCCTCTGAGCCCAGAAAAGTCATCAGCACTTCTGGACATTGTTAACATAGGGCTTCCTTTTGGCACAGTACAGTTTTAATGGACATTTGTGTATTTAACTACATATTGTGGTACCTGAAAAAGGTTTGCCAAAGTAGTCCTTAGCCCATGTCGTTATATCGCTTATAGATGAATGGGGATTCTTGATGCAGTGCCACCTGAGGGATCGAGATCACAATTGTTCAGCTTAGGCTTGCGCTCTTGTCCTTTATAAACTGAAATTCCTCCAGATTCCCTGAATATTTTGAGGAACATTGTTTTAAAACATTTCAATACTTTTCTCACATATTTGTTGACGAACTGGCGATCCTCATCCACCCTGCTCCTAAAACAACTAGACCTTTCTTAGATGCTGCTTCTTTACCAAATCATAATTTCAATCACCTATTTACATCACATGTTTTAAATCATATCGTTATTTAACCACTTAACCTGATTACTAGCCCTAAATTGCTCCTGTCCCAACTTTTTTGGTATGTGTTGCAGGGCTGAACGATTGGAAAGGATGTATATTTACAAAGGAAATGAAGTTGACCAGACAAAACAAAATATTTTGTGTTTATATTGTCAAAATAAATTTGGAAATCACAATTTTTTATTTGCGTTTTCCATACTGTTCTGACTTTTTCTAATTTGGGATTGTATGCACACCAGTTCCATGGGTTTAACAATGAGTTGTTAATGAGTTTGTTGCAATACAACCCATAGGAGCTCGGAGATGTGCTGAGGGTTTCTTCTTAATTATACAGGGACACTTTCTGGTCATGTACTCTATTTCACTATATCAGCCTATATGTATATATATATATATATATATATATATATATATATATATATATATATATATACCCCAGCTCTTCTTTATCTGAGACACTGGTCATTTCTCAGTTAAAACTGTCTGTCAGTTCTCCAACAATTCTGGTTTGACAGTTTCATTATCCAGGGGGAGATCTGACAGAGTGTCAGCTTCAATGTTAACTAATCCCGGTTGATCAGTTGATCTGTGATGTCAAACTGGAAGTCAGACAGCTCTCCAAACCATTGATGGCCCACCGCATTCAGCTTAGTCATACTCATCACTTACATCAGCAGTTTGTGTCAGTGTACATTGTAAAGTGCTGGGCATAAAACAGGTTTCTCTTAATTTTTCATAGACTCCCCAATTCTATGCCAAGAACTCAAGCTTGCCAATGTGCAACCAATGATTTTTCTCAGCCTTTGTCAGTGTCCAGAACCCTGGACTCTTTGCTGAACAGAAGTTTTAGGTAGTCATGCCCTCTGGACTGGAATATTGTCCTGAAGGGACATTGACATCCATCTGCAGAGTCTAGATGCATCCTATGTCGTCATCTTTAGTATCTGTCTACATACATTGTTATATGTGATGTCTGACTCTTCCAATCTGGGCTCCATGTATCTTGAACCCATGGAGATGGATATATGGTAGACCTACCCTTGAAAATTTATTACTGCACTACAAAAAACGATTTTCTTAGAGTTTTTGTCTTGTTTCTAGTCCAAATATCTAAAAATTCTCAAATCAATAAGAATTTTATAGACAAGCAAAACATATTGTCTTGTTTTAGGAAAAAATATGCCAAAATTAAGTTAGTTTTTCCTTAAAACGAGCTAAATAATCTGCCAATTGGGGTAAGCAAAATAATCTTATGGCAAAAGGAAAAACAAGATTATTTTGCTTACCTCATTGAAAACAATACACTGTTTTGCTTGCTTAGAAAATGCTTCTAGGTATAAGAATTTGTAGATATTTGGACTAGAAACAAAACAAACAATCTAACTAAGAAAAGCATTTTTTGCAGTGTGACCTACCCACTAAGCCTGAGGTTATTCAGTGTGATGTGGCAGTGCATTTTCATTACAGTGTTGTACTGTTTATCGTGTCAGTGTCACATTTCTCCTATCAAGTTCTTCACACTCTGCAAGCATTCTTTCCATACCCATATTTGTTTCAGATTTGAAGACCCTGAATTTGTATTGTGGTGGAGTGGTGGTGGTAAGCAAATGTTGTCTATCAGTGTGTGTCCATTAGTGGTAGGTGAATGTGTCAGGTGAGTATTTGTACAAACATCAGGTGTAAGATCAGTGTTTGACATCAGGTGTACATATAGTGTTGCAGATTAGTTTTGCTGTTTTTACAGGGTCATGCAATGTGTACAAGGACATCGGTAATTGAATTATTTGCCTTGATCTGAATGACAATAACATGATTAAGGTGTTTACATGAGTTGCTTTTTGATTGTTACTTTCATGATTTTGTTTTACCCATTATAGCACATAGTTTGATAAACGTAATTGCGTCACCACGCTTTACATGTTTCCTCTGGAATTTCATATATTTTTGGGGATTTCGTTTTTAATTTTTTGACTGTAACTGCAGTTTTGCACCTTTACTTTCATTCAGCAACATGAGGTATTGGATGTGTATGAAGTAAGGACTGGTGGAAGAGTATTGATTAATGGAATTTGATACTGCACGTCAAATAATAATAATAAAAAAAACTCTGCATTTTGCGATGCTGTGCGGTCCTTTACTGACTTGATAGTTGCAAAGAATAGTGTCAAACAGCCATGTGTGTATGGAATATCCTGTCACAAAATGCAGCGAAAAGTCCAATATGACGGTAATAGTTTGATGGTTTCATTATATATGGACACTGGAGCATTTCAAAATCAGCTGGTTTGTATATAAGCTGACATACGAGCTGATTAAAGTAGTAGTAGTAGTAACTTTATTGTCCTTGACAGGAAATGTGTTATGGGCATCACCATATTGCTGCAGACATTCCATAAAAACAGGCAATTAAAACATTACAAAAATACAGCAGTTACAGAATTTATAATGCTAAATAAGATAGACTCTTGTTAAATAAACCCACTGAAACAAGTACAAAGGATTTCTTATAACGGTTCAATCTACACTTTGGAACTCTATCTTCTACCAGAGGGAAGTCGTTCATGATGTGGAAAGAAAAATGAGTTGGATGGTTCACAATCCTTTCCACCTGGTTTTGGACACAATTCTCATATAAAACTTGAGGATTAAAATATTCATCGTGCCCAACTATTTTCCATCCTGTCTTTAAGAGATGCATCAACTTGGATTTACACTGAACAGATAGCTTGCCAAACCACACTGTGATACCATATCTAACAATGCTTTCAAGAACTGCTTTATAAAACAACATCATAAGCTTTTTGTTAACTCCAAAAAGACGTAACCTCCGTAAAAAAATACAATCTCTGGTGTAAACAACAAAATGCTCCAGTGTCCCTGTATCTGTGTGTCGTGAATTCAGTGAACTGATGACCTTCACAGCCAATTATAGCAATTTTTCTTGAGCACATAAACACAATGGCAAATCAGTGATGTTTAAGAAAGTGCTCAACAGTGCTCAAATGTTAGCGGGAAATGGACGTTTTTAAGATTACAGTATCAATTGGTACCGAATTCCAGTATTGTGACAACCCTAGTTTGTAGTGTAGTTATGAAAATCTTCATTTGAAGGACGATAATGCAAAGTGAAGTTTCACAAACTAATTTCGAGAAGAGCATGTGATATGATTGAGCACGTCTGGCTTCTCATCTATAATCAGTAATAATCCAATCAGAGCAATCCAAGCTTACTATAAATGGATCGTTTTCTCCCTACTGCTCTAGCTTCATTTTGGGAGAATCCCCCCTTCCACCCCATCTCCTCCTTTTCCTCCCTTTTCTAGGGGGGCTCTCGAGACCTACCTGATCTCGGATCCCCTTATATGCTTATTGACCAGGTGGGAGCCTTGGGCTCAAGTATCTCTGAGCTCAGGGTTCTCTCCCGAGACAGCATGCCAAACGTGCTATAAACGCTAAACATATCTAAGTGGGAACTCTTGAAAGAGAATTTGGATGTCCCTACCCTTTCACAGGAATGAGGAAGGGTGAAAGGGTAGTATTGGGATTGAATGGCTTTAATTTGTGCTCTTTGTAATCTGAGACATACTTACCTAAAGACCTCTATTATCCAATGACCAGCTAATCAGTATTGCAGTATTGGTAGAAAAAACAATTTGAGAGGCTTAATGTTCATTAGTGTCCTTTGGCACTTGGGGGAATATTGCCTGCATTTTAAGTGTTTCTTACAATAGCTGTTGCCACCCAAGTTTTTTTTTTTTTATAATTAAAAAAAAAATTCATTATGCAGTTCCATACTTAATATTCTCTGTAATAGCAGAGGATAAGCGAGACGAGGTTAGAATCTATTACCTTAGAGATTCAAGCAACAACATTGACCTGTATGACTCAGCAACAATAATCAGCAGTTCTCAAGTCAGTAGAGTGTAAAATAGCATTGGCTACATATTTACCTTTCAAAGGGCTGTCTTGACATTAATTAAGATACTTTAGTCAGCGATGAACTTTCCAGGCATCAGGCAATCAAGTCCTTTGAGGATTAGGGGTTCCTTGTCACCAGAGAACTAAGAAACTCACTAGAATGAGGGGCAAAACTCTTTTAACACCTGTTTTATTTATTTGCTTTTTGTATAAAGCAAATAAGGGACGATGCGGTGGCACAGTGGGTAGCGCTCTCACCTCACAGCAAGAAGGTCGCTGGTTCGAGCCTCGGCTGGGTCAGTTGGCATTTCTGTGTGGAGTTTGCATGTTGCCTCTGGGTGCTCCGGTTTCCCCCACAAGTCCAAAGACATGCAGTGTAGGTGAATTGGGTAAGCTAAATTGTCAGTAGTTTATGTGTGTGAATGAGAATGTTTGGGTGTTTCCCAGTGATGGGTTGCAGCTGAAAGCGCATCCGCTGCGTAAATCACATGTTGGATAAGTTGGTGGTTCATTCCACTGTGGGTATCCCAGATTAATAAAAGGACTAAGCCAAAAAGAAAATGAATGAATAAATTTATAAATTTTTATTTATAGCATTTATCATTTTTGTGCCATTGCCTGTCAGTGGAGTTTGTGGGAAAGCATTTTGCAGTGTTTACATTTATTACTGCATATAATGATTTAGTTGATTTCAAAATTCATACATTTTGAGATTTAAATTTTTCAAAAGAATAAAAAGACTATTCTTCAGTATATGTTTTATAATTGAGGATTTCTTTAAAGTCCAAAAAATCTCATCTCCTCTCATTTCCGTGAACCCAGTCTTGTGTCTTGTCTCATGGGATATGTCTCACTACATCCCTACTTTTTAATGATTTCTGCCAGAACTTTTACGATAACATGGACCAATGAAAACATTTACTAATTGAAAGTTTTATCCAGTCAGAGCCATGGCCTCAGTCATTGTGCTATGGTGCTCTTGCAGAGCTTGGCTCATCTTTTTGATTGTGTTCTCATTTTTAATCCCATTTTCTTTCAAAAAATGTAATAAAATATAAAAAAATAAATAAATTAAAACATAACAAAGTGTTTAAAGCCACACAAATACTTGTTATTTTGTTCTTTTTATTAAATCTTTAAACACAAGGTATTTCTGTTGAGCTCATTTTATGTTTCACACTGTCTTCCCAAGTAATCTTGGCAACCTTGTAACACTAAATCAGTCTTTTGCGTCTTCTTCTTATTTTCTATGTATGGGCATAGTTCTGTTTTCAGCAGAATTTTTTTTATATCCCCTGCATCCTTGTATGCCTGTTTCCATATTTTGTGCATTAATATAGGACACAATGTTTGTTTAAATTTGCTGCAATATCTCTGATGCCCCTATTGTGAAGCCATATAGGCCTTGGGGAGAGCACGGAGGAAATTAAAGAATGATAGCAGTGGTTTTGTGCACATTTTGAGCATTCCTTACATCCTGATCTGAGCCATGAGCTATTCATTAGTGCAATGACACTTCACTGAATGTCTTTGGCTTGGTTCAGACAGAACGCTGTCATGTGCTGTAACTGGATTACTGAAGCAGCAAGCCATCCAAGACGTAAAGTGAAAGCAGGCAGACTGTGCTATCACCATGGCAACAGTGTGGTTTAATAGGGGTGGCTGAGAATGGTTGGAAAGGAGTGAGAAAAAACCCAATGCTCTAAAGAAAAACAACTTTCTACGTGGCAGTAGGACTACATCATTAGTTTGGCAAAATGTTTAAAATTGGTAGCATTCAGTTAATAACTGCATATGCAGAGATCAGAAAATGAAGGCATCCTTTCATAGATCCTGTTAATAAAATGTTTAAGCTCTTCCCTATTACAGCCATTTTTATCCATCACAAAAAATCAATCAGATAATTTGTCACCTTGGAATTATAAGGTTCTATCTGTGTTCTGAATGATTTTGAGATATTGAGCTTCAAAGTTTTTTAAAAAGTCTTAAAATGTAAACAACTTATAAAAAAAACATCCCATAATGTAAATAAGGTATCAATTAATAAGAATGTCAATAACTCAATTTAGACTAAAATGTCAGATAGAACCTTATACTGTAATTCTAAGGTGACAAATTGTAGTCATTTCTTCTGTCAATTCTCTTGTTTGATGTTAATTCCATAATCAAATCTTTATTTCAAACAATACAAAACAATACAGCTTTAATTATATTTATCTCTTCATCAAAATCTCTTCAATGCGTTTTGTCATTTCACGGAGTAGGTTTTTGACTATGTGTTGAGTGTCAAATGAATCAATGAAATGGGGCACCAACCATGGATTTTTACCATGACAGTAAATTACAATCAACGATTGTTGCATAAATAACAATTAGATACATTTGAGCTGTCATCTGAACAATTTAAAGAATACATTGTTAACTTTACTGTATTATCAGATCAAGCGATACATAATTGTGATAAAACAAGGCAAGGGTCACTAAGAACTACTAAATGAACCATTCATGAAATGCATACAACTGATTAATGAAAGTGTAACCAATGTTGAAGTGAGAGGAAGATAAAGTTGATTTTAACATCCTTTGACACAAAGTACTGTAAGGGTCCATCTAGAACTAACAGCATGGGTGAAGGGTAAATGTGTGTAAGCCTAGCACATGTGAAAAGAAATATTTTTATTTGTTAAAATTAATTTTAATTTGTTTCCAAATCCAAATTTAATCTGACTCCAATTTATAATCATTTAAATTTAGATTTATCCAATTGAAGCTGATCACCTTATAGGTTGTGATTTGGTCTGATTTGGATCGATAAACCTAATAAATCCTTATCTTCAGTTAATGGTTCATTGTTTACCCAAAGTCGCTTAGAGTCAGTATGCTGGCCAGTTACATCTGCTCACGGACACAACCTTGCCAGTTCTGGTTCTTAGATAGAGGATATAACTGTAAACTAATTTCCTTTAAGTAATATTAGGCCACCCCATGCTTGCTCATACTTAAAGAGAGTTCGATTTAGCCACTAGATTATATCATACTAAGTCAGTGATTGCCAGAAATCAACAGGTCTACAATTCTGTGCCTATGCTCCATCCATTGAGCCTGGATGTATGACTAATCCCGGTCAAAGGCTGTGGAAACATCAGCCTAAACAATCTACTAGATTTAAATTTCAGGATATATTAGTGTTAAATAAGAATTTTACATTTATTTGTCAGGCAAAGATTTTCCATTCCAATTCACATAATTAAACAAAATAAGCCAATTCAGATTGTACAACATCAATTACTCAAAGATTCATTTAAGATTTAGAGATTAATACCTGACTGTGTAGAAGTACGTTGCAGCAGATAAGCCCTGATGCAGAGCTCAGAGACACAACACTGAAACGGGGTATCCTGGCTACAGAATCCCACAGTCACTTCTGCACTTTTCCCCAAAATACTCAAATCACCATAAATTCAAGACAGTAAAATCTTCACCAAGACTATTGCCTGGTCATGAGTTAATGTGAGAACCATTTTCCCTGGAGTGGAGCATCTGGCAAAGTCAATACCCAAATTAACTGATATAAGGGAAATTGTAAAATATTACAGTGAAATTAAGACCACTTTACCAATCACACAATGACATTTAAAATGACACCAAACATGAATATAGAGCCACAAGATACACCATATTAAAAACTTAGACATTATGTCTGGAGCTACTCTGGTGGAGAAGGTAATGTCCAGGGGAAAGAGTGGAGCTCAGTATGCATGATCGAGACAAACTGAACAACTAGTTTCCTAGGTGATTATCTTCTCAGATTAGAAAGTTTATTGTTTTAGTGCCGGACAATTCTCATGGTCATGTCTCATGTGCAATTCTATAGCAGTTCTCAGGGTTTAATATTATGGAGATACTTAGCATTCTTACAGTACTGTGGATCCAAACTCTTATGACACCATGAATCTCCTTTTAGGAACTTGCAGAAAACAGTATCCTTACAGGTAAAAGCTCTGAAATCTTGTGCAAGATGCAATTTAATTATTCTGGAACATGCAGATGTGGATTTCTGAAGAAAAGTTACTGCACTCTCAGAAATAAAGGTACGCGAGCTGTCACTGGGGTGGTACCTTTTCAAAGGTTACCTTAAAAGAATATATTAATACCTACAAATTTTAAGAGGAACACTTTTGTACTTTTTAGGTACTAATATGTACCCTTGAGGTACTAATATAGACCTTTTAGGTACAACCCCATCCCAGTGACAACACGCGTACCTTTATTTCTGAGTGTAAAATAAAATAAAAAAAGTTTTTGAAGATGGGAGGCACTAAGTTTGTAATCATTGATCTTGTTTTCCCAAACTTCCCTAATTCACTTTTTGTAGACTTCCTTGTTTCTCTTTATAAAGCTTCAGAGGTGTAACAGCTGGAACCTGGTAATTCATTGGCACTGAGAACTTACTTGTATTACACACACTTGGTACTGAAAACCAGCAACATGAGCTAGGAATGTGAATTAGGAACTCTAAACTTTTGTGAATACTATACTACACAATTATTTTTATCAGAAAAACATTTGTAATACTTCTATGAAAAGAGGGTTTTGCAAAAATGGCCTTTTTTCAGATGCAGCATCGTGAATGGATTATGCTGACAGAGGTGGCCTCTAAGTGGTTATCGCCAGTTTAATGCTGTGTTCACACCAGACACGGAACAAGTGAATAAATTCACACGCTATTCACACATAAACATTTTGAGTTTACTCAATTCATTCATGTGTCAAATCCACTTAACAATAGATGTGGATTCTTGTCATGGAAAGGGCTTCTGTCCACCAGGTGGCTCTAGCTTCGTTGCTAAATGGCTAACATAAATTTTATTGAGAGAATAGCGCTTGTCCTTTCAAAGGTGCTATGTCAGTTCATCAACTATACCTGGATGATAGAGGCTTTTTGCATTGACTTACTGTAAAATATAAATCACTCACGCTTGATGCTTGTGCTTGGCATGAATGCAGCATAAGGGATATTCCCATAGTCAACATTTAGAATTCTCTTTTAGGCATTTTTTCCTGAGCGATATTTACTTTATATTGATGCTTAAAACAAAGACTGAACATCTCTAATGTTGATCTAAGCATTAATGAAGATCAGGGCTGACAAGCTCAGTTCCTGGAGGGAGCCCTGAAGAGTTTAGTTCCAACCCAGCTTCAAACTGTAGGTTAAAGCACAAGCCTGAAGGCTTAATTAGTTTAATCAGGTGTGTTTAATGAGGGTTAAATCTAAACTCTCCAGGAACTGAATACGACTCCAGTGATGTATATTAATATGTAAAGTTGCATATATTGTTGTATCATAAACAACACTCATTAATTTTAGATTTTGTTTAGTCATGACAACTCACAGAGAGATTAACATGGTAATAAATATGTATATGTTGGTGTATTTGGTCTTGGTTAAATAGGGTATGCTGCTGCTGTTGATTTGGTTATTGGTGAGGATTTGGTACTGTCAGTATATTCACAGAGAATGTATGTGTGTGTGTGTGTATATATATATATATATATATATATATATATATATATACATACACACA
>CAIGQZ010032543.1:2313329-2326495 GCA_903798205.1 Danio tinwini
TGTTTAGTCCAGTTATGATTTTAGTCAGATTAAGTTAATCAAAAATCGAGCTTATGTAGGCCTACAGTTCAAAATTCATGCTTAACTGAATAAACAGTTGGTAAACAGAAGTACATCTTATTGAACATCATTTATTTTCATCACCAATTATCATAGTAGAACAGTTTCTCAAGCAGTTTGTGATGCATTTTAGACACAGGAGATGAGCCCCTGGTCTAATGCGTCACCTGGCTTCAGAAACCCATTTTCAAAGCCTTATTATTTGGGTAGCATACATATTCTGAATTCAAATGAGCCATTTTAATCTAGATTAATTCCAAGATTAATCTAGATTAAAAAAAATTATCTATGCCCACCTATGATATAAATACATACACTAAACTAACTGAGGCTTATCACTGCATCTGCATATTGTTGGTTTTCTGGTGATTGTAGTGCTATTTAAGTGCTATTGAATGCTATTCTTAATTGTAAGTTGCTTTAAATAAAAGCTTCTGCTAATTGAGAGAATATCCTCCATTTTGTGTCAGTATTAAAAGAATGGCTTATGAAAATTATTTAAAACATTGTTACTTTTTGTCATATGCTATCACCAGTCATAGCATTTTTAAATGTCTTCCTTTAAACTAAATTGTAAGCAAAAAACACTATGCATTCATAAAGAAACAAAATTAAACCATTTGAAACACCATTATCCTGCAATTTGGCTATTATGAATGCACAAGTTTCCCTTGAAAATATTCCTTAAAACAAAAGGACATTCATCCACTCAAGCATCATCTGATATTTGCTCTGTATTAGAAACAAGTGACAATGCTTCCTTGGGATTTGAAGCTTGTTCATTTTGTACTGAAATGTTCTCATTGCTTGATGTGACACCACTTAAAATAAATCTGCTTAAATGTTTTATAAACTCAGCATTACTTTAAAATTCAAGGAAGAATCCATGCTGTGCACAAACTGGCTTAAACGTCTTCCGAGGATACAATGTGCAAGTTTAAGGTTCTGAATTAACTTCACTGTTTAACCAAGAGTGATTTACAGATGTAGCATCTAAACATCATTCAAAAACTTAGCTTTGAGCTCCTTTACCCTTGGGCTTTCACTTGTGGTGTCAACATCAATTCTGTACTCTGAAGTCTGGAGAAAACTGAACACGTTTTTGTGTGAAGAATCATAACTGAAGCTGAAAACAAAATGGACCTTGAACAATTCATCAGTTGCCGCGAGTGGAGAGGATTCACAGGGGATGAGCTTTTTGTCAAGCACAATGAAAAACTGACTGATGGCTTCCTTGCTGCTCCTAGAGGCAAAATGTATGGTTGGATTCTCTCTTGTCTCAAGGTTTTCCTAAATACTCAGACATGCCTAACTGAAGGGAAAAGTCTAATAACGACAAATTAATAACTACAGGATGGTCAGTTAATATTTGGCCTACATAATACATCAAAATGAAATTAAAATGATTATTTAGCAAAGCCTGCAGTTGTTCTTGATGCACATCTTAAAGCTGATGTATTTAAGACACATTCGCAAGTGCGTTAGGGTTCACACTGTGAATGTGACATCATTGTGGTTGGTAATGGGAGAAGTTTGCTTATCATTTCGGCTGGCTCTAGGGAAGGTTTATGTTTAGTAGTGAATCTCCAACTGTAGGCTAGAGGGTGTACTTAGAGTTACACCTGACATATGGATAATTTCAGGCTTGAGTGTATTTACATTTAGTCATTGACCAGATACTTTTGTCTAAAGCCACTTACAAATAGGCATTCATCGATTCAACAAGAAGAGGCAATACAAAAAAAGAAGTGCTACTTATACAAAGGAACTGTTAGTGCTCAGAGAATTAATAGTTAGAAAAAAGAGGGGGTAGGTGGATCTTTAAGTGCTCAATTGTTCGTAGAAAAGATGAGTTTTTAGTTGATGTTTAAGTATTACCAGTAAATCAGCAGTCCATGTTGATGATCATTCTATCAACAAGGAACATTGAACCTCTCTGTGATGGTACTATGAGGAGCCACTCACTTACTGACCGGAGGTTCATTCCCTGGAAGTGATGTAGACCTTCAGAAGCAAGTGAAGGTAAGAGAATGCAGAGCCAGTGACTGTTCTGTAAGCACACATCAATGATTTGAATTTGTTACGAGCCTCAGCCAGTAACCAGTGCAGGGAGATAAAGAGAAATACTACTTGAGCTCCCTTGGGGTCATTGAGGCCCACAGTGTACTGGATCATTGGAGACCATTAGGTTTAAGGTTTACAAGGAATATCATTAAGTTTAAGGTTCCCTGTGTTCGTGTGGGTTTCCTTTGGGTGCGCCAGTCTCCCCCTCAGTCCAAACACATGCGGTATTGGTGGATTGGTTAAACAAATTATGTCATAGTTTATAAATGTTTGTGTAAATATGAGAGTGTATGGATGTGTCATAGTGCTAGGTTGCAGATGGATGGGCATAAAATTTATGCCAGAGTAATTGAGACTTAGGACGTACTCACACTATGTACAGTTGCCTTGAACCGGGCCAAAGCACACTTGTTCCCCCTCCCGTCTCCCCCGATAGCCCGCACTCACATTACATTCGGGCCTGGGCGCGCTTACGTCATCGATTATGCACTGCTCAGTAAGTGCTCTCGCTCAGCACAGTGGAGATTTCTTTAGTTATATCTTTTAAGTCGTTTGATATGTGGTGACATGCAGTGCAATATTTTGCTGAACAGATCAGCCACTTTTGACGTTCATAAACAGTCCTCATGCTGCAGGAATTAGGAAGATTGCAAAAGGTGCAGCTGGCGTGCAGTGAGGAATTTGAGTCTTTAATAATCTACGACAGTTTGCGTTCATTGAACAGTAAGAATGATTAATTCATCCATATGAATTGTCTCTTAAAAGTCACGCCTCGCTTTCAGTTTCGGGCTTAGGCATGCTTGCACTCACACTGTAAGTGTACTGCACCTGAGCCCAAGTGAACCACGCTCAGAGCCCGATTCAGAGCACTCACACTTCTTAAACGATCCGGGAAATGGGCCTGGGCATGGTTCGGATAGCATAGTGTGAGTACGGCCTTAGGTGAAGAATAGTGAGTGAGTGAGTCAGTGAGAGAATAAGTAAGGGTGCAAGATTACACCCAGAAGAATATTACAGTAGTCCAGTCTTGAAATGACCAGAGCTTGGACTACACGTTGTGCAGCATGATCTGTTAGAAAGGGTCTGATCTTTCTCATGTTGAAAAGTGCATGCAAACCTGCCTGATTGAGCTGTGTTAGCAATGTGTTGTCTGAAGGAAAGCTAAAATCACCCTGATTCCTTACTGAGTTAGATGGGGTAATAGCAGATGATCCCAGATGAATTGAGGATATTTGGAGTTGCAGTGAAGACAATAAGTTCTGTTTTTGCCAGGTTAAGCTGTAGGTGATGGTTTATTCATCCATGCAGAGATGATGTGGTGTTAAAAGAAAATAGAAGTGGGACCGAGAACAGATCCCTAAGCGTTGCGTACCTCTCTTCTCCAGGCAACCCTGAAAGATATGCTGGTGAGGTAAGACTCCAACCAGCTGAGCGGTGATCCAGTAATGCCCATTAAGGAGAGGATGGACAGTACAATATGCTGACTCACCATATCAAAAGCAGCAGACAGGTCCAGTGAATGTCGAAAAGATGATTTGGAACCTATTTTCGCAATAACCAGGACTTCAGCAGAGCAGAGCAGTCTCAGTGGAATGTCCACATTTGAAGCCTGATTGGTTTGCATCCAGCAAGCTATTCTGTGTTAGAAATCTGGAAATGTGGTTAAAAACAGCCCTTTACAATATGTTGGCAATAAAAGTAAGAAGGGAAACTATTTTGTAATTTTCAATTATTGAAATGTTGATGTTTTTTTTTAGCAGCAGGGTTACCCAGGCCTGCTCAAAGATGGTTGGGAAAGGGGCTGTGTGGATTGAAGTGTTAATGATATGTGTTAGGGCTGGCACAATAGCCAGGAAAATTTGGATACTTTCCTCTGTAAGGAGAGACAATAGTCTTTATTTTCTTGTAAGGGTGTTTATGTTGCGTTTGATGAAGATTTGGATGGGACATGGTTTAATTTCAGTAGATTTTTCTGTGGTTGAATAGGACAGGGCAGGGTGTTAAATGTCCTGAATAGTTTGTGGGTGTCTGAAGTGCTGTTTATTTTGTGATGGTGGTATACAGTGTTGGCTGAATGGAACTGGGAGCCATATAATTGTATAATTGAATAATTGTTACCTTCTAAAGGTCAGCAGGGTGTTTTGACTAGCGCAGAAACACCAAATATGCCACAAAGAGACCCCAGAAAAAAATGATTTATCTGAATTCTTCCTATTATCATTTTCCTGATAATAGTGTATGTAATAATGCAATGCCTTAAACACTGCTCTGAATAATATTAATTATTCCTTATACTGTGTAAAAAGTCAGATAATCTCACAGAAGAATTTAAATGTGATTTTTTTACATGCTTTCACTGTAAAACTATGCAAACAACTGTCATTATTACATAATGATTATCTTTGATTTCATTATGATGTGATTGAATTGTCTGTGATTTATCATGCAGCTTATTCAGTGAACTATGAACCTTTATAGTAAGTGCTGCTCAATCTGAAAGCACCTGCTGACAATTTAGGCCAAATACCAATTCTATTTTTGTACCCCTACCCCTTGGCCCTTAAAACCGAGAGTGAAGAGGAAGGGCTTCAAAATTTACCCCTAAGAATTGGGACAGCACTACAGCACCTGCACACGTCATCATATGTCATCACAATCTCTTTCTTCATATGAGATCAGATGATCACGACTGCTGTAGTTATTCCAGTTCTGTTATTTTTTGGTATTTATCTTCAGGAAATCACTGAAGGCATATATTACAGTATTTTATCATAACAATCTAATGTGGCAATAAGATCATAATTTAAAAACACCAAAACAACATTAACATTATAGCCGACACTGTAAAAAAACTCATTCCCAGCCACTACTTTTCTGATGTAATTTGAGCGTCATTAAGTATCAGAATGTTGTGCAACTGCTATACAGTTATTGTTATTAGGTATTATAGATCGTAATATTTCCTTGTTTTTATTTTAGCGTAAAAAAAGCATGAATTTATTATGAATATATTAAAACATGTGCTTGTTTGCTGTAAAAATTTGTAATAATGACAAAAAAATTCTAATTTGTAGATCTCCTTACTTCCGGTTGCAGCTATGGCTGGTGTATTCTGGGAAGTTTTCTTACCCCTTGGTTTCGAGTGTGGTCCTGAAAAATCTTCATTCGAAAGGCTATCTACCCCTTCCCCTTAGCCCTACACTTTCAAGCTAAAGAGAATTGGGATTGGGCCTTACTACTGATTACTAAACTGGCCTAGCTGTAAAAATGTACATGACAATTAGCTTGATTAATCGCAATGTCCTTAATTTACCCTATTGTAAACGCCAAAAGTACTCAAAAGTATTTAAAAAAATGTATGCACCAACCAGCAAATAATTTTAGTTTGCCTCTAGCCAATTTAAAAATATATTAATTATGATTTTTGTTTCTAAACTGAGTTATCAAATGTAGAAGTTAATGAATTAATTCAAGGTAAAAAGCCAATTTTGTCACAAAGGCAGCAGTTTCCTACTTTTTAAAAAGACCACCAGATGGTTAATTGTCTATGAAATGCTCATCTTCTGTTTTTTCTTTTTTCCAGAAACTTGTGGTGACGTGAATCAGAAGTAGTAGGAAAGTTAACGTCACTGTCACACTCTAAAAGACAAACAAGTAAAATGGTAAATAACTACGTACAACAGGGTTTTCATGACAAAACCTGTGTGTTACCGTCACGATCACCAGAAATCTAACCATCATAGATCACTGGAGAACATTTACATTCACACAAACTACAATCCTGCCTCATTATGAACTACAGATCCAGTCATGCAACACACACACACACACCTGCTTCAAGTCACTCTTGATTACACTCCAACACCTGATGCTGCTCAATGATTGATTACATACACATATAAACGGCTCACTCTGACACTCTCATGGCTGAGTCTTGTAAGCAGTTTAGTGAATATTACGACACATTTTCATTGCCTTGTTTTTGACCCTGTGCCTTGTTTTGTTTATGTTGTCTGCTGCCTACCTTCTGACCTCTTGCCTGATATTTGACCATGACTCTGGATTGCCTG
The DNA here is from genome assembly GCA_903798205.1 of Danio tinwini. Lineage (NCBI taxonomy): Eukaryota > Metazoa > Chordata > Actinopteri > Cypriniformes > Danionidae > Danio > Danio tinwini. The sequence continues at coordinate 2,319,524 of CAIGQZ010032543.1, forward strand.
TATACATCTGTTTGCCCCTGTGTTAACTGTTGCTTGCCTGACCATCCTGCTAATAAATCCTGCATTTTGGATCCTCACACCCTATTGACAGCGTCTACTTCACATTGCAGTTACATCTCTACCTGTGAATCCAGTGCCTCACTGCTTTCTTTATTTTGTTTGACAGATGACAGTAATCTTTTCAGCCGTGGAGTAGATATCAAGGTTTCAGCTAGCTAGCTTTGACTTAAAGTGTTAGCCACATTTCTAATTGTCTGGAAGCCATTTTTCATCCAAAGTGTGTGAAGTCCTGAAGAAGCTTGTAGAAAGCATATAGGTCAAAACTAAATGTGGTCAGCTAAATGTGCAAATTTCATCAGTTTTAACAATACTGACCATTTCACATCTCCCTGAAATTAGCATTTTAATTCTAAAATTTAGGTCTAAGGTCTAAAAAAAAAGACAAAATGCATAGCAATACTTTGAAATTAAGGACAAATTGAGAGAATAGTTCTGGATTTCTCTGAACCACGAGCCTCTGTCACATGAAAAGCAAGCATGCCAGTGCATGTCTGGGCTAGTTACATTTCAACAATAAATTCTGGGGCCTGATTGGGTGTTGTTGGGACTCTGTGGAGGGAAAGTAAAGGCAGAGTTTGCCTGAGCAGGTATTTAAATTTTTCAGTTGCACACAAATGTTAAGTACACACACAAATAAAGAAGGAATTGAGAATAGACAGTATGGGTCAGCTGAAGATATCATGGCTCTCTCCTGGGCATTTGGGCCGAGGACAATGTTTAATGACAGATTGTAGGAGGGGACAGTAATCTGTCACAGGGCATCACACATCAATAGATGTACCTGGCCAGAGACTGGAGGACTGGAGAATCACAAAATTATTAATGATTAACAATGTAAATGTAATTTGGTTTGTTGTGTTCTGTGTAGCTTCTGGGCAATTGTTAAGGTATTCTGGATGATTGCACTGATTATCAGAGAATTCTAGGCATCTTCTATGCAGTTCCAATGCATAATATAGGATGTTCTGGATGGTATCTAGGCTGTTGATTTTGGTTCAAACTGATATGGTTTATATGCATTTGCAAGGTGGTTACAAAATTAAACAAGGCAGAGACATTTTGAATACAACTAAAAACTTAACACAAAACACACTGCAGTTTTTTATACTTTCTAGGAAAAACATATAAGACAAATGTCATGCTTAAAAATGATATCAGACACTATTAAACACTCACGAGTGATTAAAAAAAACAAAACTTTTTTTTTCTTCTCAGGCTTGGCAGCTACTGATTATATTCATTCAAATGCACCTTTAACAATTTTACCAAAAGCAACTAAGCAATGTACACACTTTTAGTTCTTATGGAATGCAAATGCCAAAATGCACTCTTCTGAAGCAATCCCAGGTCCTCAGTGGAAAGTTAAAGCCTGGTGTAGAACCTATATGTTCACATTTTTGCATTCATTCGATTACTGCATTGTGCTCTTTTTGCGATAAGCCCCCCAAGTACCCAAGATTCTAATGCTTAAAAAAAGAATCTGCCATAGTAATATACCTCCCACTGACCGCATCCAGACAGCCATTAACGGAACATTCATTGAGACAATATCCCACAATTTATGAAGCACAAAGAATGGTGTGTGGCTTGATTGCACCTAAATGTGGTGGAGGTAAAGTGTCTGGGAGCACATTTGCAAGCGATGTTGAGGCTTTTTAGGTCATTCTTGGTCAAACACATTCACTCTCAAAAAATTCAGCAACACATTTGTATTTTAACAGATAACCAGTCATATACAAAAAAAGCAACGTGGCAACAGGTTAGAATAGATTATTTTTACAAGTATTATTTTCATCACTCATCCATCAACACTAAGATTTGAGTACAACATTATGATATTTTAGCACATTCAAAATTTATTCGTGAAGCAGAGAACTGCAATGGTATTAATGTTTACTAAAAGGAATATTGCTCATTAAGAGAAAATGCTTTTTATTTTTTGCAGATTTATGCCAAAGGATTTTAGGAGTAAAGAAGCTGAAACCTTAACATAAATAAAAATAAAATAACATTTATTTAAGGTTTACAATTCAGTTAGAACCACTTGTATATATTATATGAACCCCTCACATAACATATCCACTAAAAGACAGAAAAAGTTACTTCACAAGTTACATAAATTATCTAAACATTTGAATATTTGTCAATAATATTACTGAAATTATTACAAGAACTGAGTAAATATATTTACATAACAAAATAAAACTATTGAATGATGGGCTTAAAAGTCTGCAGAAGTCTGAGTTTTCTGAAAGCACAGATTCCATCTGGGCCTACAAATAGTTATTAATATTTATTCAGCTTATTACTGTCAACTGTAATCCTTTAGCTTAATCCCTTTTTTTCATCAGGGGTCTCCACAGCAGAATGAACCGCCAACTTATTCAGCATAAATTATACACAGCGGACAGAGGTGGGTAGTAACGAATTACATTTACTTTGTTACATTTACTTGAGTAAAATTGTTGGGTAACGTTTCTTTTTGAGTACATTTAAAAATTTGTACACTTACTCAAGTAAATTATTAGAGAAAAATCATTACCCTTACTTCGCTACATTTGGCGGCATTCCTCCGTTACTGTCAAATGATAATAAATATGATTCGTATGACTTGTTTGCAAATATCGCGAGGCGCCGCATTGGAGAGGTTGCTATAGAGATGCATTTTCCACTTTCGGTTAAAGCGCGTGCACCTGTGTTGGAGTGATGGCTGAAGTTGAGAGAGATGTGCAAGTTTATACTCATAAGGTGCTTCCCAAATAGCATACCTATGCACTATTCTACGTCATTTTGTAGTATAAATAGTGAGTGCTTTTACACTGAAAACTCTAAAAATAATAAGTGCACTTTAATTACCCGGATGATGCACTCATTCAGCCAGTAAAATGAAGTGTGGAATGATGGACACTTCATGCGCTCAGCGACCACAGCTTTGCTCACGTAGCGGAAGAGGCAGAGCTATCGGGCGCACATGTTGGATAACTTTATTTATTTTGGATGGTGAAAGCAAAATTATCCTTTGAGAGTGATTATAGCACCTCCCGATGGTGAATGTGGTTATACTTATGGCAGGCATTATTTGATAGTTTGGTCATTTATTTTACTGATTTGGCAATCGTCAAACGTCATCAGGGAAACGGTTTGAATTTCCGCTTAGTTAAAAAAAACATTAGTGTTCCATTTGGGATGACACTACATACATGTACTATGCTGTTGAGTGTGTAAGTGCATAAGTACATAATGCATGAGTGCATAGTGTGCAGTCTGCCATTTGGGACGCAACTATAGATACATACACTAGATATCGCATATGGACCCTGAGTATGCGTCAATAGCGCCGCCACATTTGTACAGTGCTCCCAGCACAAATCTCATTCAACCGCACTAGTCAAAACCGTGTGCCAACGTGAAGATGCTGGACTTTAGCGCTGTGTACGGGTGTAGTAACGAGCAAACAAAGAAAACAAGGCACAAAGGTGGAACATTTCATAGGTAAGATTTTTTTTTTAACGTTTTTATGTTATGAACTTTTGTGCTTAACAAGTAACGTTGATGATAATCAAGCAGGGCTGCCAACTTTTGGCTTTAGTTTAGAGTAATAATTTAAGCCCCGCCAATATCCACAAGCCACGCCCCCCGTTTATTTATAAATAACTAAAATTATAAATATATTATTTTAATAAATACTTTTTAAAATATTTATTACAAAGAGTATTATTACTATTATACAATTATTTTGTTATACATATAAATAATAAATAAATAAAAATCTATTCTAAATGTAACTGGAAAACAATGTAAAGATACACCTGAAGTGATATGCAAAGATCATTTAAGAAATATTTTGGGTAAATATATTAATTTCAGAACAGCATGGTAGCTCAGTGGTTAGTATTGTCTCCTCACAGCAAGAAGGTCACTGGTTTGAGTGACACATGTGCTATAGGGGGATTGGTGAACTAAATTGGTTGTAGTGCATCAGTGTGGGTTTTTCAGTACTGGGTTGCGGCTGGAAGGGCATCCACTGCGTAAAACGTATGCCAGAACAGTTGATAGTTCATTCTGCTGTGCAGGCTGTTACCCCTGCCATAAAATGCAGCACCTCTGAAATGTACATCTATTAACTTAAATTTATATTTTTAAAAAATATTATTATAAATATATACAATTATGGCCTTTGGTTTTCATGTAGAATGAGAATCCCAATGAAAGTCTAAGAAAGGCAGGCCCGGATTAAGAATTCAGAGGCCCCTGGGAACAATGTCTTGTAGACCCCTTACCTGCTGCACCCCTTTTTTAATAAATTTAATCTATAATGTATTGCCCACATTTTTTTAAATAAATAATATACAGTACACATATTTCTAGTCTACAAAGATTTAACTTTTTTTCTAAAAATAGAAAATAAAAATTTTTCTTATTTTAGATTTAACTTATTTTCTAACTTATAAGCATTTCAGAACACTTTGAAAAAAAAAAAACTAATATAACTAGTGAAAATGAATGGACTTTAAAGGGCACCTATGGTGAAAAATCTACTTTTCAAGCTGTTTGGACAGACATATGTGTAGGTATAGTGTATAGACCGTCATATTGGAGTGAAATAAACACACCCAGTGTTTTTATTTTCAATTTAACAACATAAAAACGGTGGACCAATTGGAGCGATTTTGAGACCGACCGCAACTTGACATAGGAGTGCGGTTCCCCCGCCCACCGAATTGATTGACAGCTGCGTATTAACATGTCTCCGTAGTAACGTGTATAATCATATCCACAAGACAGAACATGCGCAAATCAACGATAAATAAAAGGTCTGTTCAGTTCGCTAGGATCATCAATCATCATCAAATGTGATCAAGAGTGAGTTTTACAAGTTTAAAATGTTTTAAAACAGTGCATGTGTGTAATAAATTACAGCGATTTACTTCAGCTTTACTTCAACACAGCCGCATGTCAGTACAATTATAAAAGAAGGCGCTTCAATCCCAGTTTGTGGACGTTAAATCAGGTTTTTTTTGTATATTAACGTAACAGATATCCATACAGCAGTGGATTTTAACCTGTATCCTGTCACATTTGAGTGCAAAGACAGTGCAAAGCTAAACGCGCACGCTGTATGTATGTGCGTGTTTCTCTGCGCTGTGTGTGTGAACTTTGTAACGACATTGTGTGTGACTCATCCTGCAGCTCCACACAACAAATGCATCAAATAATCATTGATAAAGCTCTTACTGTAGTTTTTCCTCACAAACCTTAAGTGAGATCTGCTTCCTTTATGTCTGTGTCAGTTGTCTGAGGCAGCCGCGGAGATTGTAGCACGTTGACAGGCACATGGAAATGGTAGTCAGGGAGGACTAGCCTTAAAGGTCCAGTACACAAAAACAGCAAACATCTGCTGAGAGCTATAGAATACAAACCAGTGTAAGCTATAAAAAATAATCTGATGGGTGTTTGAGCTGAAACTTTACAGACACATTCTGGGGACACAAAAGACTTATATTAAATCTGGAAAAAGGAGTAACCTAGGTGCCCTTTAATATACTTGTTCAAGTTCACAGAAGCAGTACTAAATTTTTTATATTAAGGTATTTTTAATGTATAACTTCTACAAACTTATAATGCATATGATTTGCATATAACACCTCTCCAATCCAGTTCTATGAATCTGAGTCTTCTTTAATACACACACTTATTAATGATTCCTACTTGTCTTCCTCGTGATGAAGAGTAGGCAAAATTTGATATGTAGTGGTGGAAAAAAAGAAGAAAGTGTTCATCAGACGCTGGATTCAAACCGGGTTCATAATCGATCGTGTCAAAACATGATGCCCTGCGCTTTATGAGCTACGCCACTCACTCTCTTTAGTTATGTTGTTTCTGTCAACCAAACGATGATAGGTGGGAATCTGTTTGTTTTTGATTACATTGCTTTTAACAGCATTGAATCGGTTGCACATAGAGAGAATAACATCTTTATAAAACGATAAAAGTCTTTAACATCGTCTATATTATAGCAGATATATATTCACGGGAGGATTTTTCTGCGTGAGAAGCGTGACAATACTGTCAATTGCATGACTCTCACGCCAAATGCGTGAGAGTTGGCAGCCCTGGTGTGTATATGTATGGAGTGTACCACGTGTGTATATGTATGGAGCGTATCGTGTGTGTATATGTATAGAGTGTATCGTGTGTGTGTATATGTATGGAGTGTATTGAGTGTATATCTATAGAGTGTATCATGTGTGCATATGTATGGAGTGTATTTCTATAGAGTGTATCAATTGTGCATATGTATGGAGTGTATAATGTGTGTAAATATATGGAGTGCATCATGTCCTTTCGCTCGTAGGGGTCCATCAACTCCCAGTAGCTCAGTGTACATGTATGGAGTGTGTATATGCATAGTGTATATGTATAGAGTATATAATGTGTGCATATGTATAGAGTGTGTATATGTCTGGAATGTATATTGTGTGTGTATATGTATGAAGTGTATTATGTCCTTTTGCTCGTAGGGGTACATCAGCTCACAATAGCTCAGTGGTTATTTAACTCACCTTTCACAGAGACCAGGGTTCTATCCCAGAGTGTGTATCTATAGAATGCATCATGTGTTTGTATATGTATGGAGTATATCATATGTGAGTGTATATCTATAGAGTGTATATCTATAGAGTTTATCATGTGTGTGCATAAGTATGGAATGTATCATGTGTGTATATGCATGGAGTGTATTATGTGTGCATATGTATGGAGTGTATCATGTCCTTTCGTTCGTATGGGACCATCAATTCCCAGTAGCTCAGTGGTTAGGTGACTCACCTTTCACGGGATCTATCCCAGACCCTGACATGTGTATTGTGTGTGTGTGTGTGTGTGTGTGTGTGTGTGTGTGTGTGTGTGTGT
>CAIGQZ010032543.1:2326505-2367714 GCA_903798205.1 Danio tinwini
GTGTATATCTATAGAGTGTATCATGTGTGCATATGTATGGAGTGTATCATGTGTGTATATGTATGGAGTGTACTGTATATCTATAGAGTGTATCATGAGTGTGTGTATATGTATAGAGTGTATCAAGTATGGAATGTATCGTGTGTGTATATGTATAGAGTATATATCTATAGAGTGTATCACGTGTGCACATGTATAGAGTGTATCATGTGTGTATATGTATAGAGTGTATCATGTGTGTATATGTATACTGTATATGTATAGAGTGTATCATGTGTGTGAATATGTATGGGGTGTATCATGTCCTTTCGCTCACAGGGGTCCATCAACTCCCAGTACCTCAGTGGTTAGGTAGCTCACCTTTCATGCCAGAGACCCAGGTTCTATCCTAGACCCTGACATTTGTGCATATGTATAGAGTGTATGTCTATAGAGTGTATAAGTATGGAGTGTATTATGTGTATCATGTGTGCATATGTATGGAGTGTATATCTATAGAGTGTATCATGTGTGCATATGTATGGAGTGTATCTTGTGTGTGCATATGTATGGAGTGAATCATTTGTGTATATTAATAGAGTGTGTCATGTGTGCATATCTATAGAGTGTATCGTGTGTGTATATGTATGAAGTGTATCATGTGTGTATAGAGTGTATCATGTGTGCATATGTATAGTGTATATCTATAGAATGTGTGCATATATATGGAGTGTATCATGTGTGCATATGTATAGAGTTTATCAGGTGTATATATGTATGGAGTGTATCATGTGTGTGTATATGTATGGAGTGTATCATGTGTGTATATGTATACAGTGTATATCTATTGAGTGTATCATGTGTGCATTTTTATGGAGTGTATCATGTGTGCATATGTATAGAGTGTATATCTATAGAATGTATCGTGTGTATTATATAGAGTGTAACGTGTGTGTGTGTGTGTATATATGTATCATGTGTGTATATGTATGGAGTGTATTGTGTGTGTGTGTATGTATAGTGTATCAGGGCTGCCAACTTTTGGCTTTAGCTCGGAGTAAGAATTTAAGCCCCGCCCATATTCACAAGCCACACCCCCATAACAAACCACGCCTCTTTTATTTATAAATATATACAATTATAAAAATATTATTTTAATAAATACTTTTAAAAATATTTTTTTAGAAATTAGAGTATTATTACTATCATACAATTATTCTATTATAAATAAATAAATAAAAAGCAATGTAAAGATATAACTGGTGATATGCTAAGATCATTTAAGAAATCTTTTGCGTAAATATATTAATTTCAGGACAGCATGGTGGCTCAGTGGTTAGCATTGTCGACTCCCAGCATAAAGGTCACTTATTCTAGTGACACATGTGCACATGTGAATTGATGAACTAAATCTGTTGTAGTGCATAAGTGTATACGTGAATGAGTGTGTATAGGTGTTTTCCAGTACTGGGTTGCGGCTGGAAGGCCATTCACTGCGTAAAACATATGTCGGAACAGTTGGTAGTTCATTCCGCTGAGGGGACATCTGAAACAAAAATTAAGCTGAAGTAAAATGAATGAATGAATGAATATTAATTTCATCAGAATGAAATTCTATAAATTGTATAGAACACAAAAAAATATGTTTTATAGAATTATTTGTTGTGTGTTCTCTTAGACCTGACTTATGGCCAAGAATTAGGTTTATTAAGTCTAAACTCCCTGACTTCATCCCTCCTTTCTGCTTCATACAAAAAAAAAACTATCAGGAGATATGCTTAGTCAAAATAAGATCATCATCATATTAGTTAAACTTTAAAACTCACTGTGCGCTTACACCTGTACATTAAAGGCTGTTACCCCTGCCATAAAACACAGCCCCTCTGAAATGTGCATCAATTAACTTAAATTTATAATTTTTTAATAACATCATTATGACACTATTGAGAGTGAATCCTTCCCTTACAGAAGATTACAGATTTGTTTTTACATTTATTTGTAAACCTAGTGCATTTTACAATGCGCTTCACTTTTTTTTTATCCATGAAGATAGTAATAATATTACGTTTTAATCAATTATGGTCTTTGGTTTTCATGTAAAATGAGAATCCCAATGAAAGTCTATGAAAGGCAGGCCCGGATTAAGAATTCAGAGGCCCCTGGGCACAATGTCTTGTAGACCCCTTATCTGCCGCACCCCTATAGTTAAATTAAAAAAATAAGATTAATAAAATATTTTTTAATAACATTAATCTATAATGTATTGCTCGGAATTTTTAAATAAATGATATACAGTACATTGTAACGGGGAGTCTGAGACAATTTTAGAATCCGTATGCAGAAGTTTAATAAGGGGCTTAGGCAGAGACATCAACGTATAAAACAGGCAAATAGTCAGCAAATAGTCAGCAACAGGAAAGCAGTCCAATCCAATCGACAAACACAGAGGAAAATCCAGAGAACGTAGTGATAATGCAGGCAGGAGTTCAGTACAACAACAATCAGTCCAAATCAGATCAAAAGGGCAAAGACAGAGAACGTACGTGATCAAGGCAGGCAGGGTCATACACAGGATAGCAGTCATGGAGTCACTTGGAACAAACGCTTGGTAAGGCAGGTAAACTGGCAATACTGGCAAGCAAGAATGGCCTGAGCTCTCACTGAAATACAACACAAGCAGGAAGTAACCACAGAGGGAGCAGAGCTGAGTCAGTAGTCGGGCGAGGGCTCCCTTTGCTGGCATGGCATTACATATATATTTTTTTGCCCATAAAATTTTTAAAGCATTTAAACCATAATTTGAAAAGAAATACTAATAAAACTCATGAAAATTGGAGGGAAGAAGTACGCTGGATTCGAACCGGTTTCATGATCGATCACATCAAATAATGATGCCATGGGCTTTACAAGCTACGCCACTCACACTGCTATCTGTTGCTCTCTTTAGTTATGTTGTCTCTGTCAATCAAACGGTGATGGGCGGGAATTACTAAACTAGCTTCTTCCAATGAGGCGCGCTATTTGCAGTTAGACTAAATAGGGGTGCGTTTCTTGTCACAACACCTGTAGTGCCTATTTTTTCAGCATGTATGTTCACAACCGGGATTCATACCGGGAGCGGCAATGCGAGCAGCGCATCAGCGTCAAACAGGGGCGGTGCGAGAGGCGATCGGGTATGTTTTCTGCTCGCATGTGTCAGTTTGTTTTTCTATTACATTGCTTTCACCAGCGTTAGATCGATTGCACATAGAAAGAATAACATCTTTATAAAACTAAAACACCGTCTTTATTATAGCAGAAAAAATATATTCACGGAATGATTTCACTGCATGAGAAAATTGATATGTGGCGTGAGAGCGTGAGAATACTGTCAATTGCGTGACTCTCACGCCAAATGCGTGAGAGTTGGCAGCCCTGTAATACAGACACTGAACTGACCATAAGGCAAAGTGGCACCAACTTGCACTAAATACCGGGCTTATGCTAGTTTTGTTGAATAAAATAAGCAAACAATGCAAAAGAAATATGACAACAAGATGCTGCGGTGTCAGAAACTTGTATTAATGTCAGCTAAGTGAACGAGTCGTTCGAAACGGAGATTCATTCACGAATCGCTTCCTCCGTCAGAATAAAAAGTGAAAGCAGGAAGAGGGGGTGTGTTTAAGGACATGCATTAGATCAAATCTAACAGGAGGGAGGATAATACATTTACATGCACACAAACACACACTCTTTGTCAGCAATGCCCGTGCGGTCACTGATCCATCAATATAGAAAAGTGATGTAAAATTATAATTTTCGAAAAAACAATAATAATTTTGCGTACTGACCACTAGGAAAACTCCTGATCATAGATATATGTGTATATGTGTATATCTCTGGCTCCGGATGGCCACAGTCCTCCACTGCAGCTTGGTTCTGCATTCATTTCAAAGGAGCGCTACCCTGTACTAAAACGCTACCCTGTACTCTATTGTCGCATTCCTTCCAATAGACAACAACAGGGCAGGCGACATCTAATGTAAATATGTATGGTTTATACTGCGGTCACACCACATGGCCATCTGCAGTTCAGAGAGAATGTGAGTTTATCAGACCCACGGCCTCAAATTCAGTCTATGTTTTCACTGTCTACAAGAATAGTTTAATAATGCAGTGTGTGCTGTACATCGAACTGACTGCAACACATGAATTACAGCTACAACCTGAAAAAAACACGTAGTGGTGTCAAAATTATTCTAATTTGAACCTTAATAATGGCAACTATGGGATAACTAAACAAACTGCTGTTTAATGGAATAACTGATTAGCCCTGACATGAAAATGGCATTATATGTATATATAAGTCAGAATTATTAGCCACCCAGTATATTTTTCCCCAATTTTTGCTTAACAGAAAGATTTTATCAACACATTTCTAAAGTTTTAATAACTAATATCTAATAACTGATTTCTATTATCTTTGCCATGATGACAGTAGATATCTTTTCAACTTAAAGTGACATATAAAGGCTTAACCTGGTTAATCCGGCAAGTTAGGGTAATTAGGCACCTTAAAATTATTTTAAAAAACATTAAAAACTCTTTTTATTCTATCCGATATACAACAAGTATGACTTTTACCAGAAAAAAGGAAATACTGTGAAAAATTCCTTGCTTTGTTATCATTTGGGAAATTTTTGAAAAAGAAAAAAAATAATATTTTTTTTATATTTTTCAAGAGTTCACACTTAGCTGATGATTGATAATAAATCTTGTTTGTCATGCTGTCCCAGGAAAGAGCCCTGAGCTTGTAAGATCATCGAGCCCTGGGCTCCCTTCCATTTGCAGGGCGAGAGGGGAGTTTGGGCTCAGGTAGATCTCGATAAACTCCCCCGGCTTATTCTAGCTGAAAGGTGGAAATGGATGACTGAGGAAAGGTGTACTTGCTTAGAGCTTGACTATGGTATAAATTTTGTGTGTTCAATTAACTTAGGGTGCGGGTTATTTGGACTGTGGGAGAAAACCAGGGAAGCCAGGGGAAAACCCACCCGAGCACGGGGAGAACAAGCAAAACTCCACTCAGAAAAGTCGTCTGATTTAGTAGGGACTTAAACCAGTGGCATTCTTGCTGTGAGGCAACAGTGCTAATCACTGGGCCGCCGTGTCGCCCATCTAAAAAGGAGGGAAAGTAGTGGTGGGTGGGTGGGTTATTCAAGATGAAGATATTGAGATGAGAAAACTCTAGTTATTTATAGTGAGTTAGGATTCGTCTGATTGGATAATCGATCATAGGCTAATGCAAGAACAGCTGAGAACAATCATAAAAATAAAACATTTAATCAAATGTGATAAAATAAAGATGTGCTTAAATTTGGTTCAATTAGTTAGAGACAACTGACGTCAACCTCAACAATGGGCAGCAGGGGGCGTAAGCGTATCGTGGTATGCCACGAGAGTTTCGCGATACTTATTATGGCTGGTGTATCGCGATATTTCGGTTCGGTTTGTATTATTATTACACCCCTAGTGTGAATGCAAAAGTGTATGGGTGTTTCCCAGTGCTGGATTGCAGCTGTAAGGGCATCCGTTGCGTAATAGCAAATGCTGGGACTAAGCTGAAAAGAAAATGAATGAATGAATGTCATTCCACAAAAAAGTCAAATATTTTCTAATAATAAACCATGGATAATGAAATAGGTAAAAGCAGCTATTGATAAGAAAAATCTGCTTTTTATAGTGGTGACAAAGATCAGAATAAAAATGGTCAAAAAGAGCTGAAAACACCAATTAAACAGAGTAAGTCGACATATATTGACAGAATTGAAGAACAAATGACTAGCTGCAACACTTGGGGCCTTTAGAATGGGTTGAAATCTTTGGCTGGTTAATATACCAGTAAAGCTAAAGATTTGAATGTAAATTAGGTCAATCAGTATTTTGCAAGGTTCAAAGAGCTTGATTTTTTTGCTTCCCATGATAGAGTGTTAGCATCTTTTATGATTGGTAATATTAAGTCTAGTCAGTGAATTCTTATCACAGAGAATGAGGTACGCCAGCAGCTAAAGTGTCTAAAGCTTAATAAAGTTGCAGGTTCTGATGGTATTCATCCAAGAATGTTGAAAATGTGTGTTGATCAGTTGGATTCTGTAGTCCATTTGACTGTTTTCTCTGTCTTTGTCTTCATCAAAATGCCTATCATGTGGGGGACATCATGTATTGTTCCCATTTCCAAAGCATGGTAGTGTTGTTAATGGTGTTACTTTGAGACCCATTGCGTTCACATACAATGAAATGCTTTAAAAAGGATCATTCACAGTCATTTAAGTACACAGGTGTCAGTTTTTCAAGACCCTTAACAATTTGCTTATAGAAAGCATGTAGGAGTAGATGATGCTTTTAATTGTTCCACAGTATTTATAGTCATTTGAAAACAACAGCTAGTTCTGTCAGAGTAAGAGTTTTAATACAGTTCAACCACATATTCTGGCTGATAAATTAATGTTTTTCTTGTTTTGTTTTTTACACAGTACAGCTATGAGATGGATTATAAGATGGATTTTGAATAATCTTTTAAATCAATTTGTTAGGTTATGTGACAGATTTGTCTGGCATGATAATGACTAAAACAGGAACTCCACTGGGTACACTTTTATCCTCTTTCTATTTCCACTGCATACATCCGACTATAGGCATGCTCAGACATCATGTTGTTTACAAAAGTTTTCAGATGACTCTGCCCTTGTGGGACTGATCAATGAAAATAATGTCACAGCCTATAGAAGAAAAGTTGAGCAAATGGTCTGATAAAAACTTTCTTAAACTGAATGTAGGAGAGACCAATGAGTTACTTATTGATTTTAGAAGAAACAATGAAGAAGTAATACCTGTGACAATTAATGGGCAGAATATAGAGATAGTTCAGGCTTACAAATACTGTTCATTTTGACAGTAAACTAAACTGGAAAAATAGTGAAGTTGTAGTGAAGAAGGCACAGTCAAGACTTTTCTTATTAAGGAAGTTTTGTTCTGTTGGTGAGGGGTAACATGGTGGCTCAGTGGTTAGCACTGTTACCTTACAACAAGAAGGTCACTGGTTCGAGTCCCGTTCTGTTCTGTGTGGAGTTTGCATGTTCTCCCTGTGTTCGCATGGGTTTCCTCCAGGTCCTCCAGTTTCCCCCACAGTCCAAAGACATGACTTAGGGATGCACCGATCCTGATACTTGGATTGGATATCGGTTCGATACCGCATATTTTTGCTGGATCGGGTATCGGCCAGCTGGTACCGATCCAATATCAATCGTGCGCATGTGCTATATTGTGTGTTTATAAGCCAACAAAAGCCATGAAGGTAGCCTATTATAAGGCACTAGAAAGCTGTCATGTAGGCCTACTATATCCCAAATGTTCTGAAGCCATTCTACAGTTTAACGTGAAGAACAGATGAATATTTACATGCTTAAATTCATGTTCAGTTCAGCACTTCCCACCGCTGTGCTTGTCAATCATTCACATTCCATTCATTCACAATTCAAGCTGCGTGTCACATTCAACTTTCTCCAAAACGATGTGATGTTAGTTTAAAGGGCACATATGGTAAAAAATCTACTTTTCAAGCTGTTTGGACAGACATATGTGTATGTATGGTGTATAAAGTGTTATATTGGGTGATATAAACACACTCAGTCCTTTTTTTTTCAATTTAACAACATAAAAACGGTGGACCAATTGGAGCGGTTTTCAGACCGACCGCAACTTGACGTAGGAGTGCGGTCCCCCGCCCACCGAATTGATTGACAGCTGCGTATTAACATGTCTCCGTAGTAACGTGTGTAATCATATCAACCAGACACAGGACCAGGACGTGAGTTAACTAAGCAATCATAAATAACAGGTCTGTTCAGTTTGCTAGGATCATCAATCATCATCAAATGTGATCAAGAGTGAGTTTGACAAGTTTAAAATGTTTTAAAACAGTGCATGTGTGTAATGAATTACAGCCATTTACTTCATCAACACAGCCGCGTGTCAGAACAATCATAAAATAAGACGCTTCAATCCCGGTTTGTGGACGTTAAATCAGGTTTATTTTGTACATTAACATAACAGATATCCATACAGCAGTGGATATTAACCTGTATTCTTTCACATTTGCATGCAAAAACAGTGCAAAGCTAAACGCGCGCTGTGTGTGTGTATTTGTGTGTGTGCCTGAACTTTGTAACAACATTGTGTGTGACTCATCTTGCAACTCCACAACATGCATCAAATACTCATTGGTAAAGTTCTTACTGTTGTTTTTCCTCACAAACGTTACGTGAGATCTTATTCCTTCGTGTTTGTCTGTTGTCTGATGCAGCCGAGGGAGCTGCTGCCAGGCACGTGGAAACGGTGGATGTGAAGGACTAGCCTTAAAGGCGCAGTACACAAAAATAGCTAGCTTCTGCTAAATGCTACAAAAAAGAAACATATAAAAGGTATAATAAAAAATCTAATGGGTGTTTTGAGATGAAACTTTACAGACACATTCTGGAGACACAAAAGACTTATATTAAATCTGGAAAAAGTGGTAACCTATGTGCCCTTTAAAGGTGCTGTATTTAAGTTTTTGACTCTTTTAAAGCATAAAAATACTCTAATATGTGTGCAGATATTTAAGAAACATCCTAAGCGAACATACTTGTTTAACTGAAAAACAATGCTGAAGTCAGATATTGTGTTTTGAAAACGTTTTTTTTTTCCATGCCGGAACGCTGTTCTTTGTTTAGGTAAATTTAACCTGCACAATGCCAGTTTAGCCAATTATATTTCAGCACTCCGGGTTGCCTTATTAGAAAACCGCTCTGAAAAGGCTCTGAAAGCATGCTTCCATGACCGAAAACGCAACCTCCGGTGGACAGTATCAGACGTCGAAATGAGACAGATTCAGTTCCACATGAGGTTTTTAGTTAGCAAATAATATAAATATTACAAACATAAACATTAGGCGAGCAGGTTACATTGTAACTGTGTGTCCTAACAACACGCTTTGTGACGAGATATGGCAGTAATGAGCAATTTGGCTTTTTGCACCAGACGAAACACGACAGAAATTTAAATACAGCCATTCAGAAGCACAGAATATGCACTCACTCATGAAGCTAAGGTTTATAATCTGTTTATTACATGTTAACCCTCTTTAACATCATTAAATGTAGATGCTTAATCACTCATATGTGTTTAGTTCTAAAGTTCAATTTCAAACGGTTTATGGTATTTTCAAGATCTGAGGTGAACTATCTGCTGCTGCTTTCAGTATATAACAATAAAGGTCATGTAAAATGCCATTCAAACTCACATTGTTAGCATTTAGCACTGAATAAAGCACATGAGGTTTACCTAAGGTAATCATTGTCATAGGTTTCTGTTTTTCAGCTGTGAGAAATAGAAGCCGTTTCTAATATATCAATTTGAGGTGTTGGTTAGAAAAAAAACTCATTTTAATATGGAAAATATTCCCTCTATCGCGTGTCGTTGCTTTTATTTAGAACACAGTTTAAATCACTCATTCCTGTACTCAATCTGGCAACCCGTGCTTGCGTTTGTTTTGATCCAGGAGTGCAATATTAAGTTCAACCACTAGGTGTCAAACTTACATACTGCACATTGAAATAATAAGTGGATAAATGGATTTGGTTTTGCATTAAATGGGTTTATTTTGACCTGCAACAAGGAGTCTGTTAGATCTGCAGATCGCATTCACAGCACTGGAGTAGAGAAAGTTATTACCTGCTCTTCACAGACAAAGTAGGCCTACCTGAAATGTTTAATTAGAAAAATTGGACAGATCCTCAACGCACTGATTTCTTCCCTATAAGCTGCTGTTTTGGGAATGACCGCAGATACCAGAGGGCTGCGCGCTGTGTCTTCGATGCATCAAGCGCTTCATTCACACACCGGCTGTACAGACGCGATGTGGTCCGCTCCCTAAAATTATTATCACAATGAGTTTCTGTTCTCTTATCCTTCCGACTGAGTTTATTCCTCTGAGGGGAATACGTTAAGTGCTGTGAATAGTTTGTAAAGCCTGGCCCATTGTGGTCAAAGTTGATTAAATTATTAAAAGTGACGGGCGCAATATGGATTGTCATTAACAGAAAATGATTTAGCCTAATACAGGCTATTCTAAAACTGTGAATATTTCATATTCATTTTATTTATATCAACATTTTATTTAACAGACCAGTTTGTGTTTTGACGCTGATGCATAAGCTGACCTTGTTTTAAACTTTCCTCATCTCACTCACGGTGAGATTTGGTGAGGTATTATTAAGTAAAACTGGCCTCAGACAGTTTAGTTTAGTCTGTGTCATACCTGCATGAAAATATCAGGCTTTGCTAAAAAGGCTGGTTATTTTACCAATGATTAGTGTCAATAGTGGTAGCCTATTGCAGATTTTAAAGAAAAATCTTAATATTAAAAATGAAACATAAACTGGACCACAACAGATCAATGTCATAATGAATGCTCAAACAATGTAGCTTAGTTTACAGCAAGCATCATGTTTTTTGTTAGAATGTATAGGCCTATAGGTTTGTTATTTTTACTAAAGAAGATATAATATTAGAGTTTAGCACCAGAACTATAGAAACTTTATTATGCTTAGATAGAAAAAAAACAAAAAACTGCACAGAATCGGGATCGGATCTGTATCGATCGATACTCAGAATTATGGTATCGAGATTGGATCGGTTCCAAAAAAATTATATCGGTGCATCCCAACATGCGCTATAGATGAATTGATTAAACAAAATTGACCATAGTGTATGTGTGTGAATGAGTGTTCATGGATGTCTCCCAGTACTGGGTTGCAGCTGGAAGGGCATGCAATGTGTAAAACATGCTGCATAAGTTGGCGGTTAGTTCTGCTGTGGCAACCCCTGATGTACAAAGAGACTAAGCCAAAGGAAAATTAATGAATGTGTTGGTATCAGTAGAAAGCTCCTGTATGTTTTTTTTCAGGTATTTCTGGTCAGTGTTTTGTTCTATGGTGTGCTTTGTTGGGGAAATAGGATGACTGTGGATAATAGAAATAGGATCGATAGAGTTTATTAAACTCTTGGTTTTAATCATAATTAATTATTACATTTGAATCCTGCTGTCAGGTTTTTAATGAAGTGGTGTAATTTGTATATGTGTAGCTTTTTGTTTGTATTTTGTTCAGTTACTTACTGT
Source organism: Danio tinwini (assembly GCA_903798205.1). Classification (NCBI taxonomy): domain Eukaryota; kingdom Metazoa; phylum Chordata; class Actinopteri; order Cypriniformes; family Danionidae; genus Danio; species Danio tinwini. Next base: position 2,337,679 of record CAIGQZ010032543.1, read on the forward strand.
AATGTGTAGATGGTGCAAATGGTGTGTTGTTGTACAGTGATATTTGTTGTTTAATAATCTATTATATTGTAATATATCAATGGTGGCAAATGAGTTTCCCCTCACATGGATTAACACAGTTCTCTACTACTACTTTTTAATTATATTTTTTACAGTATTGTATAGAACAAAAATGGTAACATTGTACCTTTAGTGGTACAAAAGTTTGTCAGTACCAATAAAGTGGCAACCGTATTTATCCATAAATGTAAATAGTATGTTTAGAATGCATACTAAAACTCAAAATTATTAAAATTCACCTTGGACCAAGGTACAGAGACATTCTAAGAGTGCTGCTCCAGCAATAAGTTGTTGTACCACTAAAGGTACAGCATTTTTGAGCTTCCTGTTTCTCTACTCAGTACAGTTTTCATATTCATGCAGGTTTGATGCTTGCAAGACCCCAATGCAATAATGTTAGATCACAAAGCTGATAACAAAAGTGCTTATGCTCTGAAATATCTTGCCCTGATTATATCTAAAGTGCTCCTGCAAAAGAAGCTTATTTGATGTAAGAATGTGCTGACAAGGATCTGCACTCTTTCGAACCTAATTTTCTTTAAAGAGAGGAATGTATCTAATTTCACATGCACTAATGTTCAGTGCTGGATATTTGTGTTGCAGAAACCTTACTACTGTCTATACATAATTGCTGTTGAGTGTATTCAGTGTGTACTACATTTTTGGCGGGGAAAGGGTTTCTATTAAATTTGTTGCAATGGAGGCAGAAAATGGCATTTAATTTTATAAACATACACTCCTTTTTGTCCAGGTTACATAACATGGCCTAAGATTAAGTGATGTCATTATACTGTTTGTGGGTAAGAAATTTAGTCACATAAACCTACACTGGCTTTTTAATGTCACAGCACGCAGACAGGACAAAAAAGATTTTTAGACAGGATGGACAGGCCCATGTTACCACCTGTGGTCCTCCACAGGGTATATTAGAAGCTGTGAGCCACTAAAATGCAGTTAATGGATTGGATGCAGAGCATGGTGGCCCATCATCAACTCTCTAGGCCAAAGGCTTATTGGATACCAAACTGTACGGTGGGTGGTGATGTGTTCGACTTAAAGGGGAAGCCTGGTAGAAGCTTGGTGTATCTTTGAATGCATCCGCTAGATGGAGGCCCCGACTTGGCCTCTTAAACTATGGAAAGGGCATGGCAATTTAACAAGTGTTTTTCAAATGGATCTAATATATGTTTGGTTTTATAGATTTAGTGTGAGTGTTGAGGGTAACATGGTTAAAGAGAAAAAAAGAAGGAAAAAAATAAGATAAAAGGAAGACAAATTCCATCAAGATAGGAGGAATTTAGAGCCTCAATTGGGATTTTACAATTTACTTTTTCCTGAGGGCATACCATCATGCAACAACGCTGAGACAAAACCAACTGGTTAGTCGACCCGCAGTCCGGTTGTCAAACATCCTAGCACAAACACTGTGTCCAGCAATCACAACCCCCATCATAGAGTTCGGGCTACTGGGAAATGCCAAAAACTGGCTTCATACTGGACTGGGACTCCTCAGGGATCATTATAAGGAACATCTTGAAAAAGCAGTGATGGAGTATAAAAAACTGCTAAAGGCAAAGAGGCCTGGGAGATCACAATTAGATGGGTGAAGAAGAACCTCAAAGCTATCAGAGTCAACAATACGAGTAGCCACAGAGGAAGTGGAAAGCCTTTTGAAGTCACAGAAGAAGAATGGTGAAGGCCCTAGTGAGGCAAACTCTCCTACTTTAGGTCAGATAAAGGAGCCAGAGAAAATGGCAGGAAAACCTGACAAGGATTCAGATAACAAGGAGGGTTCTGGTAAGGGAGACCAAAAATAGGATGCGTCTGGTTCATAACAGAAGGGCCATGAGTCAGATGAATAACTTCTCATGCTGCCGGAGCCCCAGGTAGAGATCCTGGCAGCTCCCCTGGTCTTACCCTCACAGGGGGACATAGTATCGGGCTTCCCCCAGGGGCAGGAACCCAAAAACGTAGTCAGCCCAAGAGGAAGAGCCAGAAGACGGTGGGCAACTAAGGGCCCTTCTAGGAGGAGTCCCCTAGAAGCCTCCAAAACCTCATTGGGGAAAACCCCTGTATTAAAACTGACCCTGGGAAGATCCTTTTGAGAGGGCTTCTGCTAGGAGGACTTCCACTAGCATGGCTCCCCCTAGGAAGGCTCCAGCCGAAAAAACTTCCCTGGGGCTAGGTTGGAACAGGCAGTTCAATTACTGAGAAAAAAAAAACACATCCACGGCAGTAAAAAAAAGCCATTTTGGCTTTTGACCTCCACAGTAAAGATAACCCCACGCTTCTAAGAACATGGACAAAGAGATTGGTCAGTGTGGCAGAGCAAACCTTCCCTTGTGCCAAAATCTTCATGCCCGTAAAGATCTTAGACCAACGGTGGCTGAAACAGGAGAGGAGAAATTTGGAAATTTCAAATAGCACAAGTTTGTTTTGCTGCTACCAGACAGACTGTTTACAACTGCAGCAGATGGAGTGCACTGGAGTGAGTTAAAAAAGTAAAAATTAGGAGCAGCATGATGACCAGGGAGTAGAAGCACTAAGTGATGTGGATCCCAGATCTGAAAACCCAACACATAGGTGATTATGCAAAATTTTGAGCCCCTTGAGAGTGTATGGATGGTTAAGACAAAGATGAAAACTTTACCCCCCACAGCTCTAACGCCCAACTGGAAAAGAGAATTTGCTTGTAGTCTAGCCCTAAAGGAGGAGGGAACTTGGCCTGACCCCCTACAGCCCTAACACCCAACTGGAGGGAACTTGCTTGCAGTCTAGCCCTACCAGAGGGGGAAACTTGCTTGCAGCCTATACCTACCAGAAGTGTGTGGTAGTAATAATGATTTATTTTATTTTATATATACATATTTTTTAGATTCTTACATCATGAATAATAGGCAAACAGGGAACATGCTTGCAGTCTATCCCTATCATAAGTTTTTGGAAGTTGTAATATATATAAAAAAATAAATAATAATAATAATAAAAGGGAACTTGCTTGCAGTCTAGCTCTATCAGAGGGAACTTGCTTGTAGTCTAGCCCTACCGGAAGCGTGTGGAAGTCATAATAATAATACTAATAATAATGATTATTGTTTTATTTTTCTGCACTCTCATTTCATGAGATGTTTTGATCGGCCATACAGAAATAGGCAAAAGAGGGAACTCACTCACAATTAAGCCTTACCTGAGGGCCCTTGTTTGCAGTTTATCCCCACCTGGAGTGCCTAGAAGTCATAATAATAATGAGTATTATTATATAATATGTTTTGGCCTGGAGACGTTTTGATAGCCCTTGACTCTACAGAAACAGGCTAGGCATCCTAGACAAGAAGCCAGATCAATTTCCAGATGATAAGAGGTAACAGGTGTGGGCCAATGCTTTTCCTCGGATCTCCTTATTCCAAATCTGTGGATTGCGGATGCTGAAGCAGGGGGTGCCCTAAACCTAACCTAAGCCTAACCCACAACAGTGCCATAGGCAATCTTGATGAGCAGAGGGCTCAGAACACACCCCTGAGGGGCTCCAGTGCTGAGGGTGAGGAAGGGATCTTCACTGCCTGTGGTCTGTCAGTAGGAATATTGGAGATCCACTGACAGAGACAGAGAGTGATGAAAATTAATGTATTAAATGCTAAACTGTAGTCAACAAAGTGTATTTTAACATAATTCCCTTTCCTAGTGTCCAGGTGATTGAGGGATATGTGAAGGAGGTGAGAGATGGCATCATCTGCAAAACAGTTTGGAAAATAAGGGAACTAATGGGTCGAGTGTGTCAAAGAGAAAAGATGATGAAGTCTCTGTTTAGTCGCTCAAAGCACTTTATTACTAATGAAGTCAGGGCTACAGGGCGATAGTCGTTGAGGGAAGCAGGATGTTTTGTTTTTGAACTGAAACAATGATGGATTCTTTTAAAGCATGTGGGAAATACCAACCGTGATAAGGAGAGATTGAATATTTCTGTGAACAGTGGTCTGCAGGTGCAGAGGACACAACCAAAGATGTCCGGTTCTGCTGCTTTCCTAGAGTTTACTCTCGATGTAGACTCTCCTTGTGTCATGCTCGGAGATAATGAGCACATTTTCGGTGCTGGCACTTACCTCCTGTCTGCTGTGCCAGCATCGTAGTGAGCATGGGTGTTCAGCTCATCTGCCAGGGACACATCTGTGCTCGTCATACTTGTTCATACCTTAAAATTCATGTTAGTGCTTTATAGTCTGCTATTGTTTTTTAGTTCCTGCCACAGGTTTCTAGTGTCACTCTGTTGAAATTGACACCCATAGTAGCCCATAATAGTTTCTGCCTATAGTACTGCTTTGCCTCCTCCACCGCTTTCCAGACATTAAATTATGTGATGATAAAAGTTTGACACTGCATGTTTGAGGTTGGCGTCATGAAAGCCCCTCGATTCAGCAGTGCTGTGTAAGTGCTTCATGCAGCTTGCAAAAGGCATAGGCTATGTCTGCCTGAGGTGGAATATAAACTGCACTGATTATGATTGATGTAAGCTCCGGAGAAGGATAAAAAGAATGGGTTTGATGGTCAACAATTCCAGATTTGGTGTGCAGAAGCACGGGAAAGCAACAAAGCTTGTACACCAGCTGCTGTTCATAAAAAAAATCCACACTGCCTCCCATTGACTTCCCTGAACCTAGTGTCCTGTCCATGTGGTAGACCAAGAAGACTCAGCCAGCTGTATGGTGTGGTCTAGCACCACTGTGTTCAGCCATGGTTCAGTGATGCAGAGGAGATTTCAGTCTCTCAGAAACTTTACCTGGCTCAAAGGTCATCAAGCTTGTTTTGCAGTGGTTGGACATTGGCGAGCAGGATGCTAGGCAGAGGGGTGCAGTGTGCATGGGCCCCAGCTTGTTCCTGACTATTTTCCCCAGGGATGCATTGGGTCCCATCCTTTGACCTTTGTCCGACTTGTATCTTATGCAAACTCATATTGTATGCCAATTGAAACAATAGTCTTTTTCATACTTAATGTACTCAATTTTGATAAGTTAGCTGGTTTTAAGTCACTGGAAATTAACTTAGAAAAAACAACAAAGAAAAATAGGTGACGGCAAACAACCTCACCTGTGCTATCTTGATAAAAAAAAGAAAACTGACACAGTGTGAGCTTTATTGTCTTCCTCAACAAAACATTTCCTGTAGACTTGCCATTTATTGGTCACAATGCTTGTGCCTCTCATAACACACCAAATTATTATGGGCATTGTTTGGTTTCTTAAGCACCCTCTTAGAATCTTAACAGCTGGCATTTTTTGTTGTTTGATTAATTACCAGGATACCCAGGATCCACTTCTTCCAAGGCATGAGGCTTGACTAGTCCATGCAGAGCAAGGAACACATGTTTTAAAGGCCTGACTGAAGCCCACAGGGCTGGAGGCCTGTGGGAAGCTGGCAGAGCCAGCAAAGCAAAGATATTTGATATCGTGGGTAGGTTATGGAACTTAGCAGGAACTAGCAGGGCAAGGAGTATGACAGGTGCTGGGCAATGAGCTTGGGCAGCACCTACAAGGAAAGGAGCCTCACTGGGGTTGGCAGGACAAGGAGCTTGGAAGGCACAGGCAGGGCAAAGGGCTGGACTGGAGTCAGCAAGACAAAAAGCTTGGTTGGCGCTTGCAGGGCAAGGCTTGGGTGGAGCTGGCAGGGTTAGGAGTTTGGAACTGGCAGGTACTCTGGGGTTGGTGAGCTGGACCCGCAATGCTCTCTGTTGCTTCAGGAAGTGTTGCAGTGTCTGTAGCAGGCACCTCAGAAGGAAGGATGCTAAGGGAGCTGCAGCATGGTCAGTCACCTTTGGGTGGGTGATGGGTGAGACAGATCTGTTCTTCCTCCATCAGTCCTGCTGCATTAAATTCAAGCCACTCCAGACTGGCCTAGGATGGCAAGGCAGGACAATGCAAGGTAAAACAGACACCATCAAAGGGGATTTTTTTTTTTGACTAACTGGTACAGGACAGCAAACACAAGGATTCTAAAAAGTGGGACAAATGGGATAAGATAAGCCAACAATATAAAGCAGGCTAAGACAAAACAAAGCCTCATCATGTGCTCTCATCAGTCAGGACCAAAACACAAATCCAATAGGAAAACTCATTAATTGCATTTACTTAAAACAAAACACAAAAGAAGATGGCCTCAAGTAAACATGAGCCACATGCTACACAAGACACAGGACTGAAAGAGAGATACACACATAAATAATGATAAAACACCTACTGTGCATTTACATTCAGGTTTTGGACAATGAAACCGAAAAGCTGGCCAATGTAGGGTTGGAAGTTTCATGGCTACATTTGTCCAGCCTGGTGGCCAATCATCACTGATTGTACATTACACTAGTAAGAGTAGAGTAAATGTTTAATTACAAGAGTAACAGTAAGAAAGTATGTAAATAAGAAATGTGCTTTTATATAGCACTTTACAATCATGAGGGGAGTCTCTCCTTACCATCACAAGTGTGCAGCATCCACTTTGATAATCATTTTTACATTGTTTAAATCTTACTGTGAACTTTTTTTTATTATTATGCTTATGTTTTTCTCAATTGGATTTGGTTGTTGTTATTTTAATAAACTTCTACACATAGATTCTGAAACCACTTCCATGTCAGGTCCATTAAATAAAACTTCACCAGCACTGAATCCAGTAGAGTTTTCATAGCTTCAGGCCACAATTGCTTACCAAAGTGAAATCTTCAAGTGTTTTCGGGGAAGTTATCTCACTTACAGGCTGCCAAGGACTGTCTTACCTAGTACATTTATTCTCTGGTATTCACACAAGCTGAACCAGTAAGTTTTGCTCTTCCTGATTAACTTGATGGCTCTGCTGAGAAATGAATTTTTTTTTTCTAACCAGAGTCAATTTATGATGACTATTTTGACTGGTAAAGCACTTGACTGGGCCAAGATATTCGGTTCCAGACATCTTGATTATTTCTGTTGTTGCTAATATCAAATGAAAAAAGGCAGTTTCTTATATCATGTTTTCATTTCATTGTTAAGAAAATGAAACAACATAGCCAGGGTTATGTGAATGAGGTTAGAAAGTACAATGTTCTCTTTGAATATTTACCTGATGTGTCCTCGGGAGTTTGTTTTCCATCTTAAACTTGCAAAGTGAACTTACAAAAAGAGAATGCAGAACTGAACTGTGTGTAGGCTACTTAATATTGAGGAAATAGCCCCAATCAGATAAGTAGCCCCGCCTCCATTTTTAGATGTCTCCGTTTTCCTCATCCACAATGACAAGGAGCAGCAGCTTTTTAAAATGAAAACGGGCTCTCCAGCGTTTTCAAAAAGCTCTGTTTTCGGCACTCGAAAACTCCGGCGTAGTGTGGACGTATGTCGTAACCATAGCAAAACCTATGCATTTTAAAACAAATGTATTAGTGTAAACGGGGCCTCAGACTTAATGAGTTACTGTCAATGAAGGCTGCTTTGGAATATTCACATCACTGGCTTGAAGGTGCATACAAGATGCACCAAGATCCGAAAATACATCAAGAGTTCCCAGTGACTCAGTTCATGCCAAGCCCAATTGTCGTTGTTCTTGACTAGATTCCAGTTATACTGTATATACAGGATACTTGTTATCCTTGCAGTAAGAACATCAAACAAAAGCCTTTTATGTCGGTATAATTTACCCATCACACTATAATTTACAGAACCCATATTACTACCCTTAGTCATCATTGCACCATTACCTGGCACATCATGGAATAGGTTCTGGGCCCATTCAGACTCTACAGTTGCATAGTTGAATGTTAATCAAATAAGCATTATGTACCTCATACTCTTCACCAATGAGTTATCATGTGGGTTCATACTTTCTTAAGCACTGGACACCCAGGTATTAAGAGAACTATCAAGCTTGAACACAAGTAATTTTGGTGGTCATCTTTTACCAGTAACGTGTCTGCTTATATCAAATCTTGTCAAACTTGTGTTTAGTTCAAGACCCCTTAAGCTACTGCTTGCAGGCCAGATCAAACATTTACCTATTCTCCAAAGATCATGTGTCCCAATCTTAGTTTGAGTTCATCGCTGATGTACCTGATTCCAATGACTCCACCACTATAGGTTGTTTTCACATGACGTAATTGATGACATACGACATTTAGATGTAGGGCAGAAAGTGATTCTTCTACATAGGAATCACTGTTAGAACATCAAAATGTTTGTTTTATGTTGTTTATAATTACTTAAATAAGCCAACATAAGAAATGCTGAACAGCTTTTATAGAGTTCCAAAAGTGGGGGAAATTTCTAGCAACTGGCTGAAAAACGAAAGAAAAGGTGGCATGTACATGTTTTTTCAATACATCTATGAGTACAAACTTTTTTTTAACACAATAATTCAGTTAATGGCACTAATAAAGATTATATACAGGCCTAGCTAATTTTTGCAATAAAATCTCCCATCTTGTTTTGCAATAATCCATATCTTTACTGGCATTTTCGTGGGACAAACAGTCATAATATAAACATTGAGATGCGTAGCAGCGGTGAATGTTTGTTGACGGTAAGTTCATTGACCGAACAAAAAAGAAATGCTACCATAGCGAGCAAAACTAGAATAGCAGGCAAATATATTTTAGCTCAGTAGAAAACATGGTCCTCTTCATAATATAAGGATCATGCCCAACATATGTGGCTATTTTTTATTTATATCTCCTTTGAAATATGGTATAAATCGCAAAAATGCAGACTTTCCTCTATGTTTCCCATTCAGCTTTTTACTTCCTGCCCTCCATCTGAATTTCACGCGTCACCAGAACCATGTCATTGAAAACAACATATTTTAGTAATTATAGACAATTGTTTTTATAAATCATGCCATCTTTCCATGAAAAGCCTCCCCACGTTCATGCAAATGGCTTTTTTTCCCCTTCAAGTATTTAGAATCTATGGCCTACTCTTGGATATTGACAAGCCTTCTGCAAATAATTTGGCATCAATGTAGGTTTTACTTCAGAATATCGTCCTCAGGCCAAAGGCTAAGGTAGCTCCAACATTTGTCTTAAAGATCTAAAAGCTGCTAAATGTGCTGTTTTTTTATTATTGCAGATTTTGACATTATAGATAAGGAACTGTTCTCATGTAAACAATAGGTTAAAATTATCTTATTAAACTTAATAAAATTACTTCACGATTACAATTCATATTGTAACAAAGCAACTAAACATTCTAGATTTCAGAACATTATATACAGTATAATTTACTGTTATGCCCTATGTGGCTCAGAGCATGGAAAGGGCTAAACAAGACAACCCCAATATCTTTTACGTTTCCCTGAGACAGCTGCTATGAATCAACACAGACAATGTACATGGCAAAAAGTAGTTGGCTTTATTCACAATGATAGAGATAATAATAAAAAAAATTATAATATTTATTGACCCAAAGTATATTTACAAATGCGCACAATTAAACTCTAGTTTGACTGTGGCATTATAGTCTCCTCATTTCTGCTCTCCTGTGCCAGTTTGTCATCGTATTTTATCTTGTCCAGTCTTGTCTTGTCCAACGCTGCCTTTCCCCTCCAGCCCAAACCAAGTTTGTTTTTGTCTTTTGTTGTTTTGCCCTCTCTGTGTTGTTGTCTTAGCTGCTTTTTTTATTTTATAATTCATAAACCCATTTTTTTAAGTATGCATTTCAGTCATCGCTCCTTTCCCCACCCGCTGATCGTAACAGGACTGGGTGCCGATGATAATGGAGCACTAGAATAAAACAATGGCAAATCTTTGGAGAAAATTTGCTCTACATGGATTGCAAGCATTGATTACAACTGGTTGTTTATGACTGTTTGACTTAATGGGAAAACATGTTAAATTTGCTAATTAAAGGTATCCTTTAATGAGTGAGCTCTAAGGATATTTGTTGGAGAAATGCATTGCAATGAGTTAATACAATGTTAATGTTAGTGTGTTCACCCCAAACTAAAAATTCTGTCATCATGTACTCACACTTTACTTGTTCTAAATGTTGAAAACACATAAACATCGACTTCCATAGTATTTGTTTTTCATACTTTAGAAGTCCATCTGTTAGCCCAATGATGAAACTAATAACATGGTCAAAGGTTAAATGTATGTAAGCCTTTTCTAGAGCTTCTGAACAGAATTGTGTTGTTTTTTAGAATTTATTTATATTTGTTTTTCAGCTCCGAATTTAATCTGACTCCATTTTTAAGTGACGGTCAAATTTAGACTGTATTTCTAATTGTAAGAACAGATCACATTCATCATTTATGACTCAATTTAGAGTTTTGATCTATATCTCATCCCATCCTCTTCAGTTATACGTTCATTAGGGACCAAACGCCCCTGGAGTTTCACGCCCCGGGCTTTGCGTGTCTTCTCACGGACAGTATGTCAACACTCTGAAGTTAGTCAGAGGATGTAGGGTTAGCTAATACTTAAATAGTCTGGTTGCAAACTGCTCACTCATCCGAAAAAAGTAGTTGATTTAGCCACTTTCATACAACTTGCTAATTTCAGCGACTAGATGATTAAAGATCTCCATGCTGTTGTGCAGTCAAATGTGTCTTAGAATCAAATCCAATTATGTCGAATCATAAAGGTAGCGCAGACTCCACGTAATCTACTGGATATAAAAGATTTCAGGAGAATTAAGAATGAATCAAAACTTTACAATTTATTTGTCAGGTAAAATTGTATTATGCCAATTACACAATAAAACAATCAGAAAGCCAATTCAGAGCTGATACTGTAAAAATACAACATCCATTACTCAAAGATAAACCAAAGAGTTAAGAGATGCATACCTGACCAGAGAAGTACGTTGCAGCATAAGGGCGTACTCACACTATGCTATCCGAACCATACCCAGGCCCGTTTCTTGGATCATTTGAGAAGTGTGAGTGCTCTGAATCGGGCTCAGGCACGGTTCTCTTGGGCGGCCCTGGCCCAGTTGGAAGAGGTGGGCCTGAGCGTGGTTCACTTGGGCTCAGGCGCGGTACGCTTGCAGTGTGAGTGCAACCGTGCCTAAGCCCGAAACTGAAAGCGAGACGTGACTTTTAAGGGACTGTTTGATATGGATTTAATTATCATTCTTACTGTTTAATAAACACAAACTGACGTAAATTATTAAAGACGCAAACCCCTCACTGCACGACAGCTGATCCGTCAGCAAACCTCCTAATACCTGCAGCACCTGGACTTTATGATTGTTTATGAGCATCAAAAATGGCTGATCTGTTCGGCGAAATATTTGACTGCGTCACCGCATCCCAAACGACCTAAACTATATAACTAAAGAAATCTCCACTGTGCTGAGCGAGAGTGCTTACTGAGCAGCCCATCATCGATGACGTAAGCGTGCCCAGGCTCGAATGTAATGTGAGTGCAGGTCGTCGGGGGAGATGGGAGGGGGGGCAAGCGTGCTTTGGCCCGGTTCAAGGAAACGGTACATAGTGTTAGTACGCCCTGAGATGCTGCAAGGGGGTATCTTAACTACAAGGTCCCAATGACCCATATCACATATTTACCTTATATACTCAGCTCAGAAAAAATAGCCATAAATTCAAGACAATAGAAGTGTCACCGATACCTTTGTCTTTTGAATTTGAGATGTTAATCATCTCTATGGGGGGAGCATCTGACAAAGATTTTATCAAAGCCATATATAGAATATAAGGCTACAAGATACACCATAACAATATGTTGGACATTTTATGTGAAATGTGCTCTGATCAGAAGGTAACTTAAAGGTCAAGAAGGGAGGCTTGAGGTGAAAGGAGAAGGGTGAACTTTTCTCGCATTCCCCCCTGGTGGGGTTTAGCTCTGTGTTTCCAGCCTAATGTCAACAGTCTCAGGATAATTTGAATAGAACAGTTGAACAGCTGTTTTCCTGATCTTCTCAGATCAGAAAGTTTATTTTTTTATTGCATCTCATGAAATTCCATAACAGTTCTCAAGGTCTGATATTATGGAGAGATTTAGCCATCCTTACAATACTTTGGAATTCAGTGGTTATAGGTTTTCAGTTTTTTTCCAGCACATCATTTTGGTTAAATGAAAATGTAGCATGTGCTAGAAATGTCATTCGCTGCATTGCGGTATGCTTATGTTTATCATATTTTAATTACGAATCATGAAACGCTAATGCACTACACATCATAACCTGATAATCTTTAATTAATTTTAAAAGTTTGCTTGTGTTTTAGTTAGCATTTTCTTATATCCTCTGTTTATAAAAAATTAAATCATATTTGCTTAGAAGGGTAATTCAACCATTTAAAATTAACCAAATAAAGTGTTGTAATATATGCTAGGTTGACAGCTTTAAAATATTATATATTCTGGAGGCATAAATCAATGAGAAATGTTTAAATACTTTAAAAGAAAGTACTTCAAATTACCATACGCCAGCATGCAAATTATGTGCCGTTTGAAGGCATGCCTGTAGATTTTTTTCAAAACCCTTTGTTCCGTGTTTATGAAAAATATGATAGATGTCTTCAGAGTGAGCAGGCAGAAAATAATTTGCTGCCTCTTCCTCTCATATTCCGGATAACATCTCTGAATTTTATCTCAAAGTCCACCATCTCCGCCATGCATTTTTAGTTCAAAGACAGTCATATTGTCGAAGAGTGGATGATTTGTAATTTGTATTTCAGGAGATGTGGTTGCATTCATCATGCAGAAGAGATCCTCTCCCTGGCCCCCTCTTTTTAATGAATATTCTGATGAGAGGCTGTCTTTTACTGAGATGTCCCTTTCAATTTTCTGCTCTGTTTATAACAGATTCATGTGACTCATTCTTCTAAAAGCACCACAAAGTTTTCTGACTAGAGAAAGGCAGGAAAAACAAATAAACAAAACTTCAATTTTCTCCATTTCCTTAGCTTTTGGTGAGTTTTGTCATCCATTTTCAGTTTCCCCTGTAATGTATTTCATTTAATTTTTAATAATAACTTAATTAAAATAATTGTGTACAATTTTATATACATGTAAATATTATAGAAGTTGTGATGTAAATGTGCTGATGTCAATTAACATTAAGGTTTTATTAGTTAATGTATTTACTAGCATAAACTAATAATGAACAACAATTTACAGCACTTATTAATTATAGTTTAACGTTTACTAATGCATGATTAAAATCTAAATTCATGCTTGTTAACCTTACCAAATTATTTCAATTTAATAAATTTCAATTTGATAAATACTGTAATACATGTTTTGTTTATTCATGTTAAACAAAGACATTAATTAATAATAACTAATACAACCTTATTATACAGTTTCACTAATTCAATTAAATTTGCCTTTGTTTCTATAACACTTTTACAATGTAGATTGTCAAAGCAGCTTAACATAGAAGTTCTAGTAAATTGAAATTGAAACTGTGTCAGTGCAAAACTGAAGAGCAAATCCATCAATGCGCAGCTCCCAAACCAAGCAAGCCAGTTGCAGCAGTGGCAAGGAACAAAACTTCACCAATACACGAAAGTGAGGGAAAAAAACCCAGGCTTGACAGAAACCAGGCTCAGTTGGGCACAACCACTTCTCCTCTGGCCAAAGTGCATGTGTGTGTGAATAGGTCACTGGCTGACCCTTCGGGATCAATGTGGAGACTTGTCTGTCACTGGGGTCTTTCAGGAATCAGTCTCATGCTCTCCACTCCTCCATGACCACAACAACATCTGCTCAGGATACGGCCTGGTCCAGGATTATGGAGACCTCGGGATAATTAAAAAGCGTCAAGCGTGAGTGATTTACCTGTTAAGTCAATACAAAGATGGAAATAGACACCCTGTGACGTGATGCGTGCGTGATGAAGCGGGCAAATGACGCAATTCACGCAAATGAAGCGGCATGAGTTGAGCGTTTTGTGTGATTAACGCGCTTTTCGCTCAAATTGCTCGAGTTTGAAAATCTGAACTCAATCCGCGTTAATCTATCAGAAGCTTGCTCTTGTGAGGGCGTGATTATAATGTAGCACCTGTTATTGGTGTCCCAGGGGAAAATCCTCGTGCCAACACCGACAACAGTTAATCAAACTGGGCTTGTCTCAGTCAGAAGCACCGCTGAAAGCTTCCATCATCCAGCTATAGTTTCTGGAGAAGTTAATGAGCTCACAGAGCTGGGTGCACATCTGAAAGGATCTAGTGGACTCAGACACGGCTCCAAACGAATCGACGCTGTTTTTCAGCCTTCATAAAGCACATAAACACAGCTATTATCTCAATAAAATCCATGTTAGCCATTTAGCAATGAAGCTAGAGTCACCGGGCAGACAGAAGCCCTGCCCATCATAGGAATCCGCGTCTGTTGTATAGTGAATTTGAACACAAGCATAACAATCTATTAGAGGATTTGTATTTCAAAACCATTTATGTTTTAAGTGTATGCTAATGCCAAGAGATGTGTCTTTAATCTAGTTTTAAACTGACAGAGTTACCACTTTGCTTGTCTTTTGCCTACTAGTGTTCACGTACCTTAGTAGGACATTGGAACAACAGAAGGCAATCCACACAATAAAGCACAGCAACAGAGAACAAAAACTAAAGTAGTTTCCAGATACCATGCTATCCAATAACAGCAATAATCTGACCAGGGGGAATATAATGAACCATTTACATGAAGGTTAATATTTATTTGTGTCTGTGTTGTCAGTGTCTTACAATCAAATCAACAAAATACAACTGTAGACACATCTATGTCAGTATCGTTTGATAGAATTTTAATTTAGCCTGTATATCATTAACGACAACACTTAGGAGCAGCCTAATCGTTTTTCCACTATTAGACTGTTTGGTTCTAGTTGCTTAACCATTAATTGTAAGCGCCAATCCAGGCCAGTCAGCGTGGATATGGTTTCATTTTCCACAATGGCGGCGATAACAGAGCTCTTTAGAATATAATTCAAATGCATCAGTCATTGCCTCTGTAATTAGAGTAAGGTAAAGAGCGATAACTATGATGATCAAATATTTCTGTTTTAGAGAAACATTTTTATCAGATATTTACTTTGTTAAATAAAAGCACGCTTCTGTTTAGACAACCTGTTACAAAAACACACGCACGCTCTACCACGCATGGCTCTGCATGGTTATCTAACCATACCTAGCATTTCGGGCTATAGTTTGTAATTATGTCATGTTTTACTAGGCTCAAGTGGAAATACAACTGGAACCACTTAAGTTGACATGATTATCATTTGACAAGACATCTACCAAACGTGTTCAAATATTTTTTTTTCTTTGATAATTGTTGTGCAAGTGTTTTGCAATGTTGTATTTCAGAATAATCATAGCTCCAATGTTCTTGCTGTCTGAGCTGGTGAAATTATGGCAGGGTTGAATGTTGGCAAGGATGATGATGCGAGAACCCAATTGCAATAAATCAAGTATTTTATTAATAAAAAAAGAAACAGGGCGATGCAGTGGCGCAGTAGGTAGTGCTGTCGCCTCACAGCAAGAAAGTCTCTAGTTCAAGCTTCGGCTGGGTCAGTTGTCGTTTCTGTGTGGAGTTTGCATGTTCCTCTGGGTGCTCTGGTTTCCCCCACAGTCCAAAGACATGCAGTACAGGTGAATTGGGTAGGCTAAATTGTCTGTAGTGTATAAGTGTGAATGAGTGTGTAAGGGTGTTTCCCAGAGATGGGTTGCAGCTGGAAAGGCATCTGCTACGTAAAACGTGCTGGATAAGTTAATGGTTCATTCTGCTGTGGTGACCCTGGATTAATAAAGGGACTAGGGCGAAAAAGAAAATGAATGAATGAAAAAAAGAAACAAAAACAACTAAAACAACCTCGTGGGGGAAAAACACAGCCACATAACAAGACTGACTTGACTCAGCAGGACTTTGCTTGACTGACACAGAAACAATGACGATGAACCAGCACAGGATAGTGCACACTGGGCGAATAAATATGTAAAGCAAACCAATGAAATGACAAGCAGGCAGGTGAACATGGTGATAAATAATAGGATAACAAGGTGGGTGGGACAGGCCGATAGACAGGAACGCACATGACACAAAGAAGCAACACAAGCCATGTGCTCACGTAAATCTGCGGTCACACTAGAGTTTGAGCTTGCGAAATTCTGTCGTACGGTGCTGCGAAAAGGGGCGGGATTAAACAAGATGTTTAGGCATTAAATAAAGCAAGCGATTGCTCTATGTTTTAAATTTTCTCTTTAGAGAGGTCATGTTTTGATCCTGGATTGGTCTCACGCAGTCAATTGATGTGAATTTGCAGGTTAGAATTCACCAAGCTTGAACTTTGCACCGCAGCGATCTGCGAAACTTGACGCATGACCTTGCGCTTCCGGTCTGACGGAAAGTCCAGTGTGATCGCAGCTTAAAACGAGACTAGAATACGCAGCCAATGAGAGAACTCATTAACTGCGTTCACATGAAACACTAAAGCACGGAACCATGGGCTACACACCACACCAACAGAAGCCTAAATGTAAGACACGAGCACACAATAAATGAAAACACTTACCGTGCACTCACACATGCAACGTGCTTGTTCCAATCCCAGTGCCAACTGAAACCGACTAGACCGAGACTCTGAAAATAGAACAGCATGTCGCAGACAAAACAACACACACCAGGACAAGAGCACGCATCCCAGAGCACACTGGACCTCATGCGCCCATGTCAAGCAGGGGCATGCATGGCCCGAGCGCAGCCAAGACACTGCTCAAACAATAACAAAGAGAGACAAAGAGCTGCCTCTTGCTCTCATATTCTGGATAACATCTCTGAATTTTATCTCAAAGTCCACCATCTCCGCCATGCACTTTTTGTTCAAAGACAGTCATATTGTCGAAGAGTGAATGATTTGTAATTTGTATTTCAGGAGACGTGGTTGCATTCATCATGCAGAAGAGATCCTCTCCCTGGACCGCTCTTTTTAATGAATTTTCTGATGGCCCAAGCACGGCCAAGACGCCGCTCATACTGACTATCAAAAATGTGTGCTCGACTCAAGAAAACTTGAACCAAGCACGACATACTAGACACGACAGAGCTAGTGTCTGGACTCTGCCACCAAAACAAGAATTAACAAGACTGAAGTGGTCAAATTAGCTTCTCTGTGAATTAAAAAAATCAAAGAACAGCTCATAAGTAATATTCCTGAGCCTTCCAAATATGGTAAAACAGACCATTTATTTCTAGGGCAAATCCTACGATTTTAAATGCACATTTAAAAACTTGAGGAAAAACTTTTTTTTTTTTTTTTTTTTTTACCCAAGCTACATACCTCCGATACAGATATCAGAAAACAGTTTAACATATTATATCAATGCATTTTCTAGTAGCTTTAAACAAACAATGGTTAATCAAGCAGCATGTTGTGTACTGGTTGAATGCCATTTAAACAGAAAAGCTCAAAATAGAAAGTCCATTTCACCATATTTGCTAGCTGCATATGTAAATTTCTGTATTCCTGCAACCGTTGAATACTCCAGCAAGTGTTTGTTGACATAGACCCAAGGTGAAATAAAGAGACAAAATACTTACATTTACATTTAGTCTTTTGGCAGACACTTTTGTCCAAAGCGACTTACAATTGAGGGGACATTCATCAAATTTACACAAAGAGGCAGTGCACATGAGAAGTGCTAATTATACAGTGTATATAATTATAAGTGCTCAGAGCATTAAGTGCTAGAGTAAGAAAGCATTTTATTTGAGAGAGGAGTAAAAGTGTTTCTATAGGTAGTTTGTTAAGCCCAATCAACCATGTAAAGCATACTTTGTGCACAAATGTGTGTGTTTTTTGTAAGAATGTGTCTGGTGCAAATGTGCAAAACTGGTGCAGTGTCAGTTAAAGTGTCAGAGAGATGAATGATAAAAGAGTGTTTTCTACAAGTAGTTTGTAAAGCCCACTCACCTGAATGCTGGTTTTATTCACAGGGGTTCAGGTGATCTTGGAATAAATGTTTTTTTTTTCAGTTGGTGGATGAGCAGTCCATGTGAGAATGGGAAGATCATTCCACCAGCATGGAACACTGAATGAAAAGGTTGTGTAAAGTGACTTGTAGCCTCTTTGCGATAGAACCACAAGGCAGCACTCACTTTCTGATTGGAAGTAAGAGGGTGCAGAGCCAGTGGCTGTTCTGTAAGCAAGCATCAATGATTTGAATGATACGAGCCTCAACCGGTAACCAATGCAGAGAGATAAAGAGGAATTATATGTGGTCCCTTGGGCTCATTCAAGACCAGACAAGCTGCAGCGTTCTGGGTCATCTGTAGAAGTTTAAGGATGCAAGATGGGAGTCCAGCTAGAGGGACATTGCAAAAGTCCAGCCTTGAAATGACAAGAACTTGGACTAAAAGTTGTGTAGCATGATCTGTTTGGAAAGGTCTGATTTTTCTGTTGTTGAAAAGTGCAAACCTGCATGATCAAGCTGTGTTAGCAATATGTTCTTTGAAGGACAGTTGATCATCCAGGATCACCCCAAGATTTCTTACCGAGTTCATTTATTCATAATCTTTTTGGCTTAGTCCCTTTATTAATCTGGGGAATGAACCGCAATCTTATCCAGCATATGTTTTACGCAGTGGATGCCCTTCCATCTGCAACCCATCACTGGGAAACATCCATACACACTCATTCACACACATACACCACATGCTTTTTTATTTGTGGGGGGAAAAGAGAGCACAAGGAGGAAACCTAAGCGAACACGGGGAGAACATGCAAACTCCACACAGAAATGCCAGCTGACCCAGCCAAGGCTCGAACCAGCGACCTTCTTGCTGTGAGGCAAACATGCTACCCACTGCGCCACCATGCAGCCTCTTACCGAATTATGTGTTGTAATATAAGATGATCCCAGTTGTTTTGAGAAATTGTGTTGAGTGTGTGGAGTTGCAGGGAAGACGACTCCATCCTCTCCTCTTCAGGCAAGTTCGAATGATCTGCCAGTGAGGTAAGACTTCATCCAGCAGACTGGGATTCCAGTGATGCCGATTGAGTAAAGGGTGAACAGTAGAATCTGGCGATTTACTGTATCAAATGCATCAGACAGGCCCAGTAAAAGCAGAATGAATGATTTAGCAGTCAAATGCTTTGGCAATCCGCAGGGCTTCAGTGGCGGAGAGTAGTGCAGTATTAGTGGAATGTCAACATTTAATGCCTGGTTTGCATCTAGCAGAATAGTATTTGTTAAAATGTAGAAATTTGGTTGAAAACAGCCCTTTCCAATGTTTTGGTAATAAATCAAAGTAGAGAGACTAGTCTGTAGTTTTCAAATTTTGCGTTTTCTTGAGCAATCCAGGGTTACCCAGGCCTGCTTGAAGGTGGTTAGGAATGGGCCAGTGTAGGGTGAAGTGTTAATGATGTGTGTTAAGGCAGGGAAATGTCCTGCAGGATGTGTGAGGGAATTGCGTCCAGAGGGCAGATTGTGGATGGGCTGAGAGCAGAATTTTAGATAATTCTTTCTCCGTGAGGAGGGAGAAGGATGAGAGTGAATTTTCTTCAGAGGGTCTTGTTTGATTAAAATTTGTGTTGGACGTGTTGTGAAACAGATTGTTCATTAGAGTGGTTTTGTGTGAAAAAGGAGGCCAGGTCATCAGCTGATATTGAGGTGGTGGAAGGGGGTGGATGAGGACAGAGCAGGGTATTAAACTTCCTGAATAGTTTGCGGGTGTCTGATGTGCTGTTGATTACAATAGTATCTGCATGCAGCCTTTATGATGCAAGCTAAGATTGCATCACTCAGTGATGCAATGTCAGACACAATGCACTCAATGGAGTGAGTGACATCACAGTGACGGGTAGGGTTAGGGGTGGGGTTAGGTGAGCGCATTAAAAAGCATTGGATGCAGCCCAGATTGCACTGCACCAAGTCTGCAGCCAGACCGCTCTCGTTGATTATGCAATTGCAAGCTCACAAAATAGTCACACTTTCCTGAGAGATTGACCTACCCAAGAGTGAGAAATACAATCCTAAATAGTAGGGGTGTGATGAGACGCCTACACGAGACGAGATGAGACACGAGATTTTTACACTGTTTTAAAGAAATCCTTAATGATGAATATTAATGGAATAATCTTAGAATTCTAATATTTTGCTAATATATAAATGGAAAATAGATTTTAAAAAATAATCACAAAATGCAAAACAATTTAGGTGTTTTTTATTACCTTGTAAAGAATTTACTTCCATTTTTATGTATACAACTTTCATAATTATTCCCATAATTTTTTGTATGCAATAGTTTTATATTAGTTTAAATTGAATTATATGCAATGAACATGCAAAGACTGCAAAATATTTGTTAATATTTAAATAGAAAATAGCAAACTCTACTGACAGGCTTTTCTCCTATAGCATTTCAGAGTATTTACATTGCAGACCTTGATGGTCAATTCGGATTTTCTGACAGTGTCTGATTTTTTTGATGACCTGCTTACATTTATCATCTTTTACATGTAAATCATAAATGATTGACTGCAATTACACAGCACGCGGCAAAAGGCGCAATGACCAGAAAAAAAAGCGGGCGCTGACTAAAAGCTGATAATAAAGCGCTCTTTTTTTCTCCATTCCTGTATTTATTCAGTTTGCATGGTTTCATTTTTTTATTTTCTTCTTGACAAGTTGTTTTGCTGTAGTTTATGACTACAAAACATTTATGACTAGAAAAAACGTTCTCATTTTTCAAACGTTCTCTTTTTAAACCAATAGGCATCTTGATGTAATGTCCATGGCATGATTTCTGCAAGTGATGTATGCAACAGTATTATTTTATGTTGGTTACGTGGTGGATGGTGCGCTCTCTTTCTCTTTCGTGAACATGCTTAAATACTTGTGCTACATCACACATATAAAAGCTTTTTTAGTCCCTGTGTGGAATTTGGTCACTTGAACCAGGGAAAGAAAATGTCCGCTTTTCACGTACAGCATAAATGTGTTTGGTAATGATGAAGGTGGGTGTGTTGAGTCTCCAGCAGTTCAGTTTGTGTGCACGCTTAGAGATGTGTGTAGGTGCAGAGAATATTGTGTCAAACAGCTATGTGGACTGTCCTATCGCAAAATGCGGCTAAAAGTCCTACATGTTGGTAGCCTAATATTTTGATTTCGGTGTTTACATATATGTACTGCACTTCAGTAATGACTTTCAGCACATCTAAAGTGACATTCCATCACGTGGTACTGTCCATGGTTAATTTGAGTGGCTATAGTTGCAGCCTCTGCTCTGACATGAATGACAGTGAAAAGTTAAATCATTGTTGGCTGATTAGATGTTCAAACATGGTAACAAGTGCCAGCACTTGATTTTTAGAATTAAACAGGCTTGAAGGTCATTCCAGAATTAAGAGACATGGATCTGCCAAACAGATCAAACTGAGAGATACAACTGACATAAACTATTAACAAAACTTTAAAGAAATAAAGATGATTCAGTTTATTTTTAAATGTCTATCATTTTTTGATGTACAGTATCACAGAATTTTGCTACATAACTTGCTGAATGTTTCCAGTCTTTAGCATTTGCAGCAGCAGATATGTTTGCCCTGCTGCACTGCAGGTATTTCTGCAGGGAGAAATTTTGATCCTATTTCTCAGCAGGCCCACGGAGAGTTGTCTAAGAGAAGTGTCTGATATGGTAAATAGGCGCAGAATTACATAAAAAATTTAAGGGAGTGTTCATTAATAAAACCTACTTTACAAGTCTCTTTCAAGCAGAGAGATGTAAGCTTATGAGAAAGTGCTGACAATTTCGACCAGAGATGGACAAGGTCAGGACAGGGTCACATGTCTCTGTTACACAGATAATTATTAGTTTGACCCCTAAACAGATTAATCATAGCAGAGGACTGCTACCCACCTTGCTCATGCATTTTACTTCCACACATAATCAAGAACCATCACTTGCTGCAGTGCTTTTCAGCATCTTTTTTTTTCCCCACAAGGTCTTTGTAACCTCCATTCATTCATCTTTGATGAAAGCCTACATTACAAGCACTCAACGTCAGTAATACAGGCCATTCTTTGTCAAGTTAACTGCTATAATGGAAACACATTTACACATAATAGATATATCAGATAATAAATGTCAAAAAATTACTTCAGGTCCAAAATATCAGGATCAATGATCTCATATTGAGATCCGAAGAACTGTCATAAGATGACATTAAAACTGCAAGACATAAATGTGCATTTTAGTATGAAAGGAAGCACGGCTCTTCGTAAGTACATCAAAGCAAAGGAGACCTTTCAGTCTAATTAGTTTGTCCTTTATGAAAGGATTAAGGGCTCAGATTGTTATGTATTCATCAGATAGCTTAGCGAAGCTAATGGATGAATCAATGCTTGCTGCAACTGGTGGATCCTGTTTACAGGATTAGTAACATAGCAATAGCTTATTTCTCAGATAAACATTTAACATATTCCTTGAAATCTTATTGTATTTGGGAATTTGTAACTACATGCATACAGTTCAAATGTATCAGCTGTGTCAGTCAAAACGTTTTTTTTTTTCCTTTGGTGAAAGCTGTTATAATCTTGTTGTTTTTTTATGTCACAATGTAGCCAGTTATATCTGGATGTCAACAGCAGCATGCTGTAGTGATAATTTGGTCTCAAATATAATTTACAATTAAATACAATTTCATTAAATACAAATTGATACAGTGTATTAGAAATGCATTTGTTTTATGCTACATACACTACAAATACATTAACATGTAAAAATTCTGCATAATTGTACTTGTTTCATATTTTATTCAAATACACATAGACTAACCATTTGCACTCTAAATAAGTTACAAAGTATTGCACCTTTTGTACATGCAATTAAAAGAAGAGTGTATGATTTGTATACTGATTTCAGAAAAGTTTCATACACACATTTTTGATATGGTACTGTAAATAAATTGCAAACAACTGATATAATTAAGACTATATAGTAACGTTTTAAAATTGCATGTTATCTTTGCAGGGAGCACGGTGGTGCAGTCGGTAGCGCTGTCACCTCACAGCAAGAAGGTTGCTTGTTCGAGCCTCGGCTGGGTCAGTTGGCATTTCTGTGTGGAGTTTGCATGTTCTCCCTGTGTTCGCTTGGGTTTCCTCCATGTGCTCCGGTTTCCCCCACAAGTCCAAAGACATGCGCTATAGGTGAATTGGGTCAGCTAAATTGTCTGTAGTGTATGTGTGTGAATAAGAGTGTATAGGTGTTTCCCAGTGATGGTTGCAGCTGGAAGGGCATCCGCTGTGTAAAACATATGGTGAATAAGCTGGCGGTTCATTCCACTGTGGTGACCCCTGATTAATAAAGGGACTAAGCTGAAAAGAAAATGAATGAATGTTATTTTTGCATAACAGAGACACAAAGCAATCTTTGAAATCCTAACCCCATCCACAAGTGCCTGGCAATAGCACAGAACCACAATGCATTGATTAAAGGATGTCTTAAATTTGTGACATGTGAAGTCTATCTAAAGGTGTCTTGGCATTTAAAGCTCTATGATCAATGCAGAAATGCATGGTACCATTCTTCTTAGTAACTAGAACTATGGGAGCTGCTGCCCATTGAGAGAAGTCGAGTGTCTAATTGACAATTTTTACAACAAATTTTGAAGAATTGGGAAATTCTTGATCATTTAATGGCTGTTTGGCCACAGAAACAGCATAGTGCTTTTTACGAACTGGAATCTCATCAGTGGCATTAATCTGGTGCCGGATCACAGCAGTTTGGCTTAGGGAGTCTGTGCTAATGATTGGTTGATCAAGCATAAACATTTCTACGTAGATGCACTTTTTGGATTTCAGAAATATCTTTTTGGCTTGCCACTTATTTAAACGGGGTGTATGTCAGTTTTGAATTTTCTAAAGCACAAGTGTCAAATCCAGTTCCTGGAGGGCGACAGCTCTGCACAGTTTAGTTTCAACCCTGCTTTTACTCACTTACCTGTAGGTTTCAATGAAAACTAAAGGACTCAATTAGTTTGATCAGGTGTGTCTAATTAGGGTTGGAACTTAACTGTGCAGAGCTGCAGCCCTTCAGGAACTGGATTTGACACCTGAGTTCTAAAGCATAAAAATAATATGCTTGCATTTAAGAAACACTTCTGAAAAATCTGATGAACAATGATACAGGTGTTATACCTATTTGAAAAGGTACAATAAACAGTTTACCCAATTATATGTTTGCACTTTGGGTTGCCCTGGTGAAACCTAATTAACCTATTCAATTTTAGCCACGAAGGCTGCCTCCATGTATACTTGCAATGGCAAAAATGCCACCTCTGCCGAACAGTAGCAGTCCCAATGTATTTTTAAACATTTTTCAACATTAGCGGAGTAGTAAACATTAGCGGAGCAGTTTGATAAAATATTTGAAAAACACCCATTCTTGACAATTTTGAAGTGTCTTGATCCCTTTTAAATGCTAACTTCTGTAGTCTGGTTCTGTAGGATTTTCACCCTCCATCTTATCAAACAGGTCAGCCATTTTGGGTCAGTTTCATAAACTAATACTGGAAATGTAGTTAAATATCTTAATGCATGTGCCCCAACCAGGTGGCCTGGCACCGTGACTCCCCCCCCCTCCCATTTTCAGAAACATCGTGCCTTCCCCCTACTCTCTCCCCTCCTCTCTTCACTTTCACCTGACCTTCAATAACTTTTCCCGGTTGAAAATGCTGTCCCAGTCCGCCCCTGGCCCCAACTAATTAGAGAGAGAGTCAGGACCACTGTTTAACATCTCATTCGAAAGACTGCGCTCACTGACAGTATAGTGTCCCCTTCACTTTACTGGAGCATGAGGAATCACACAGAATGCAGGTTGAGCACCCCCTGCTGGCCTCACTAACACTACTTCCAACAGCAACCTAGTTTTTCCATATGATATCTCCTTCAGGAATTGACCAGGCTCAGCCCTGCTTAGCTTCAGTGCATGACCATGTGAGAGACTTTAGTGAGTCTTGGGCTGCAGGATGATATGGCTGTGGTCGATTTGTTCAAATGTTAAAATGAAGAACCGAACAGACCGATGAGCCAAGTGTATTAACTATAATTTACACAGAACATACCAATGCAACATAACACAAACAAGTTAAATAGTTAGGATTGGAGCATTAAACACAGACCAGTATATATTTATTAGCCTTTTTGTAGTGAGAGCTTAAATTACTTGAATGCAAAGATGGCTCACCAGCAGGCTCACCAGCAAAGTTCAACTAGAAAGAAATGTTTGAAGACCAGCATTGCTTTTAAGCAGTAGATGTTTGTCTGTGCTCCTAAGAAATTGACATTTGAGATGTTTTATCCACCTACTATTCCACTATTATTCAAGATTGGAACAGAAACTATAGATGATCTTAGAACTACAAAGTTCCTCAAACAGGGTACAAAGTCTCATATGATCATGAGGTACATTTCTCCAAAGAAAACAGACAATTAACTTCCTGAAATGTATTATTCTTTGCTACCTCAAGTATGTAAATTCATGTCATTGCTTTAATAGAGCTGCCCCAATTTTTCAGATGAGTAATGACAATGCTGCTTTCAAAGGATATCTAGGACTGTACTCACAAAACTTTAGAAACAGTATATGGCTAGGTCATGACCCAACCACAAACTATCCTAGAACGGCTGTTGAACGTTTTTTACTTAATCATAAGTAATATTTTATCACTGATAATAAATAACAAAAAAGGCTGTCTATTTGGGATTAACATGACCTGTGCTGAACCTCTGCCTAATATCCTTTTGATTAAGTATATTACAACATGACCGATCTACATTAGTGCCTTTGTACAAATTTCTCACTTATTTACAGTCCTTTAAGATCATATTATATTGCGGAAATGTAAGCATGTTTACATTTTCCGTGCTCAGTCTTCACCGATGAGGTGGATATGGCCGCTTGGACTAAATACCCTTTTCTGAGGGCATTTCTTCCTTGTGTGCCTTCTACCAAGCAAGTGGGTCAGAATCAGCACTGATTGCAGGAAGGAACAAGTATAGTTTTACCATTGAGTTAATTTTTACTTGGATTGGTGGCATTGCATGTTATGAAGCTTGTGACCTGTTCTTTATTGAACTGGTGATTTGCTGTGAGAGCCCAGACAGGCTCTTTCTTGTGCTGGTGGACGTGGCACTCTCACTGTGCTGTATGGTTGACTCTAGAAGATCTTCTGTGTCTTGAGACTGGTTCCATTGCTTCATCACTGCATGCTTTGGCTGTATCATCCAGATTCTCTACAAAGCTTTCTTTGAACCTAGGATCCACAAAACTTGGAGCTTATGTTCAGAACTTTCTTTATTCTCTTGATCTTGAAGAGTCTCATTGTTTATGTGCTCCAAGACGGGCATTAGGGAGGAAACTGTGACTTTTTTTTGTTCTGAGGCCAGGACATCAGTGAAATCCTGGACAAAGATGTTGGCTTAGAACAGCGATGTCAATGTCTTTAGGTATAAGGTGTCAGGTGCTTCTGTCTGTTGCCAGGTGCTTCTGTGGATTCCCATTTTGTGACCACATCATGTATCAGGGAATGCTTAGGGATGTTTGATTCTGCCTGCTTCTTTAGAATCAAGTTTGTGTTTCCAGCTTTGAGAAAAATTTTAAACCAAACATTTGACATTCTCTGATAGTGGATCTAACTCTTGGCACTTTGAGGACTTTGTAAATGGACATTTAAATTGTGACCAAACCAAGAAAACCAACCTCAGGGAAATGACGCAAAGGATTCCTTATTTCTGGCATTGTCTGTTGTAATTCCAAACAGATTTTTTTTCTTTATCTTCCAGCCCAAAAGCATGTTTTCTATCATTTCAGTGCTATGCTCTGCAGTGTGGTCTTCTGGAAAGTAAAGAATCTCAAGACAGTCTTAAGCTTTCAGTCAGTAGACTGGTACTCCTCCTCCACCACCGTGGCTGGTCTACAGGTCTATGTTTACATCTATGCACACACCCTCTGCCAGCTTTTTTTCCACACTTGCTTCTTCCTTGTACATGGCTCTGATTTTATTTGTAGAGAACCATCTTCTTACCAGAACATTGTATTCTGGCACTGCATTTTTCATTAAATGAAAAAAATCTAGGTTTTCTACAATTTGAAATGGCATCATATCTTTAGTGACGGCCACTGCATTGTTTGAATTTTGTGCGAGCATAAGTCACACACTTTGTAAATGATTCTGCAACAGTTGTTGAACTGCAGCTACACTACCACTCTTAAGCTAAAAGTGAGTAAGAAAATTGTACTTAATCTAAATGTACATGTGATAAAACATTTCTGAACAATGAATACAATTGTAACTTGCTGGTTCATCTAAGAAATATTGCTAAATTGCGAAGTATGGTATCCATCTCAGATGCAGAAAAGCTAGTTCATGCTTTCATGACTTCTAGGCTGGATTACTGTAATGCTCTGTTTGCTGGTTGCCCAGCATCCTCTATTAACAGACTTCAGCTAGTACAAAATGCAGCTGCCAGAGTTCTTACCAGGTCTAGAAAATATGATCATATCACCCCAATTTTATCCTCCTTACACTGGCTGCCTGTTAAGTTTCGTATTGAATTTAAAATATTGCTTCTTACCTATAAAGCCTTAAATAGTCTAGCTCCTGTTTATCTAACCAACCTCATGTCTCGCTACAAT
Source organism: Danio tinwini (assembly GCA_903798205.1). Classification (NCBI taxonomy): domain Eukaryota; kingdom Metazoa; phylum Chordata; class Actinopteri; order Cypriniformes; family Danionidae; genus Danio; species Danio tinwini. The sequence goes on from CAIGQZ010032543.1 coordinate 2,365,349, forward strand.
CCAACCCGCTCTTTAAGATCTCAAAACTCAGGGCTTCTTGTAGTACCTAGAATAGCAAAATCGAGTAAAGGAGGTCAAGCCTTTTCATTTATGGCCCCTAAACTCTGGAATAGCCTTCCTGATAATGTCAGAGGCTCAGACACACTCTCACTCTTCAAAACTAGATTAAAGACCTATCTTTTTAGCAAAGCATACACTCAGTGCATTACATAGCGGTATGACGCATGATGTGCCCCACACACGATTTTGCTTCTTGTTTATATACACTATGAACAGCAGCTACGCTAATTATTCTCCTTATTCTGTATTTCCACCTGGGGGTACTCATCTCGAGACCCTCAGACTATGCAGTGCCACTGATGCGATCCAAGACCAGCGACAAGACGATCCCAAGGTTTCTGGACCAGGCCGTATCCTGAGCTGCTGCTGTGGTGGTCATGATGGAGAGCATGAGACTGATTCCTGTGATGCTCCAAGGACAGACGAGTCTTCGCTGAGGTCCAGCTACTGCGCCTAGACTGCAGCTCTGCACAAGACATTTGGCCATAGGAGAAATGGTCGTGCCCAACTGAGCCTGGTTTCTCTCGAGGTTTTTTAAATTCTTCACTTTTGCCAATTGGTGAAGTTTTGTCCTCGCCGCTGTCGCCACTGGCTTGCATGGTTCGGGATCTGTAGAGCTGCGCATCGATGGAATTGCTCTTCAGTGTTTGGACTCTCAGTAGTGATTATTAAACCACACTGAACTGAGCTAAACTTAAACACTGAAAACTGAACTGACACTGTTTCAATTCACTATAAACTTCCATGTAAAGCTGCTTTGACACAATCTATATTGTATAAGCGCTATACAAATAAAGATAAATTGAATTGAATTGCCAATGATCAAATCTTTTTAAAAGCAAAAATGCAGTCTGCTGCAGTAGGAAAAGTCACTGTGGGCCTTGTTATTTCTTATATAATAAATGACTTGCAATTCAGAAGCAAGGTTATGATAGTTTTGGATTTTTCATTAGTTTTATTTAGTTTTGACTTCTTTGGTTTTTAAATTCAGTTAGTTTTAATAATTTTTTTAAAGGTAGATTTACTAGTTTCTTTTAGTTTTTATATTTCGGAATTGCTTAGTTTTAGTTAACTTTTTCTGGGTTTCAGTGTTAGTTTTATATATATATATATATATATATATATATATATATGTTAGGTGCAAGATTCAAAATCATCAGAATAAGTATTGTATAATAAAAACTCAACCAAAGATACATTTTTAAAACTTCAAGGTATTCAAAGGACACATGAGCACTATAGCATCTAGCATCTACCCATCCTCAAATTTAAATACAATAGCCCACAAGACAGCCCTTGGTTCTATATGTGTGCAATGTTTTTCTGCAAACTGGATCTTTCAACCAGTTCGTTTCCATAAACTGGTTAAAAACCTAAATTAAAAATGGATCATGGATTACAACGAAATGAGATCATTCGCAATGACATAATGAAAAATTTTCCAAGTTTGGACTCAACATATCAAAAATTAAGGATATTCCGATCAGGTTTTTTTAGCCCTTGAGTCCGAGTCATTGATTTTGAGTATGTACCGATATCAAAACCCAATCCGATACTTCTATAATACATAAAAAAAGAAAAAAGAAGAAACAGGGTTTTTTTATTATTTAGTTCACCTTATTTTAACATTCAACAACTCTTGGTTGAACAATCAAGTAAAAAAAAATTCAACAGTACTTCAAACAAACTTTTGGACTTTAGTGCAACAGTAAATATATATATATTTTTTTTCGGCATATAACCAATAGCATCTCTGCAACAAAGTGATGTCATGTTGCACGGGTTGCTGTTTCTGTAAAGTCAAGAAAGAGGTCTAACTCTGTGCCACTGCATAACAAAAATGTGTGTAAAAAAAAAAAAGAGAATATATACAAACCGTGTAATCAGGCCAGATTTCCGATCATGTGATCGGATCTGGACATCCCTATCAAAAATATATGTAGTCAGCATAATTTCAGTCAGTTAAACCACCATGATCTGAAAAGTTTCTTACAATTAAGTTCTGCAACCCAGATGAAGCACGGTTCACTTATTTAAATTCCATCACATTTTTCTGTTTTAAAATAAACATACATTTCACCAGATCCTCTCATTTAAGCACTCAGTTTACCCCCGCTGCAACTGAATCAGTTGTTCAAGTTTGGCTCAGTCACAGCAGGCTGTCATGTACTGTTTGTGTTCAGTTCACCATTTGCTGAATCACGCATGCGCAGTATTATCAGAATTTTTGTTATATTGTTTATGAAATTTATAAGTGCCTGCTCGGGTGGTATTTAATGTTGTCACTCAAGACTGTTCTGGATGGT
>CAIGQZ010032543.1:2377826-2423319 GCA_903798205.1 Danio tinwini
TATATATATATATATATATATATATATATATATATATATATATATATGAGCAATATTACATGAGTAGCAGTGCAATATGGCTGTATATCGGCAATGGTGGGAGGCTTGTGTTAACTCAAGGGCAGCAGGCCGAGTGCCCTAGTGTCCACCAGCGATGATATGCAGCAATATCGCACTGCTACGAGTGTGATATTAAATTTATACAACAGTTTGACAGCATGATTGTGTATATAAAAAGAAAATCAAACACAAGAGTCTAAAAACCTTTTTGTAAGAGGAATTACTTTCTTCCGCCATTCATTCACATCTGCAGCTGAATGTAAGAACAGCAGAAACCAATGCTAGTTCACAAACGTCACTTCAGAGCTATTATTTTAATGATTCTGTAACGTAATGTCTATAATAATGACAAAACAGGTGATTTTGCTCACATTTTAAGATTAAGAGGCTGAACGGCATGAAATGCCATCAGTCTACAGAAATTTCCCAGTATTGCTCTGTTGCAATCGGGATTTCACGATAAGTAATCCAGAAAGGTCAAAGCAAAGCAAACACTTCCAGATTACTATGTTATAAATACAACACTACAACATACAAAAGAGAGAGATCGATTTAGAATGTCACTTACATGTCCTGTAATGATTTATTCAGCTGTTATTACAAACTTAGGCCAAGAAAATGCAATTTTTCCTCCTCTAAGGGCTAATTATATGGTCTCTGTCGCCATCTTGTGACAGAATGTCAATCTTTGCTCTGATCAATATGACAGGCTGGCCGCCAACGCACTGAATCTTCTAAATTATGGATATTTAAAATAGACACTATACTTATAAATGAACTGCATTGAAATCTAAACAACATTCTCGTCTAAAAAAGCCTCAAAAATACATTATGTTGGCCAACAGCTCCATTATTTGTCAAACTCTAGTGAGTCTATGGACTTACAATCCTGGCTAGGTCAGTTAGCATTTCTGTGTGGAGTTTGCATGTTCTCCCCATGTTCGCGCAGGTGCTCTGGTTTCCCCAGCCTGATCTCACAAGGAAACCTAAGTATTTTACGTTTTGTCAGTTTAGTGGCTAATTCGTACTAATTCGAACGAGTTCAGTCAGATGAAAATTTACGATTTTAAAAAGGAGGCGTGGCACCTAACCCCACCCCTAACCCCAACCGTCATTAAGGTGATGAGCAAATCGTACTAATTTGAACAAATTAGATCAAACAAATTCATACGAATTAGCCACTAAATCAAAAAACTACGAATTGCCGTGAGATTGCGTTGGTTTCCCCCACAGTCCAAAAGTAGATATATTCACAAACACAGTGGTGTGAAAGTGTTTCAGATGTTTTAGACCACACAATTTTCTATTCAAAAGTAAACAAGTTATTGCAAAAATTAATAAAAAAACTACAAAGTTTAAACCAAACGTTATAATTTTTTTTCCAGTTTATTAAAATTTTATTTAAAATGTGTTTTTATTATTTTATTTAATATTTACTTTTAAAACCATTACATTTATATTTAATATTTTTTTATATTAGTTCCATTTGTGACTTGACAAAACTGACTAATCTATTGTATATGAATGAATATATTATTGTAACAATTGTGTCATTGTAAAAGAGAGATTTGTAAAGGGTGCACTCAGTTCTGCTGCTCACTGTCTAAGTTATATTATATATGTATATTATTCCGGTTTCCCCCACAGTCCAAAGACATGCAGTACAGGTGAATTGGGTAAGCTAAATTGTCCATAGGGTATGTGTGTGAATGAGTGTGTATAGTTGTTTCCCGGATATGTATTGCAGCTGTAAGGGTGCTGCGTAAAACATGTGTTGGATAAGTTGGCGGTTCATTCCGTTGTAGCGATCCCGGATTATATAAGGGACTAAGCCGAAAAGAAAATGAATGAATGAATGTATATGAGGTCATGCAATATTGGATGTAAAGGTTTGTGCTGTTCATGGAAATTGTCCAACATTTAAATAGATCATGTGTCTTTTCTGAGATTGTACATGAATAATGATGTCATTACCATTAATGATTTAAAAAATTGGGCTGAAAGAGCAAGTGGATCAAACACACCGAAGAAGGCCTTGAGCTGAATTTTTTTGTGTTTTGTCCTACTCTGAAAATAAAAGGAAAGATTATTTTAATGAGTGCAGATCATGGTTCCAAACACACATGGTGATGAAAGTGTGTGTTTAATGCAACGCTTTCATGATTTTAAGGTCTTCCTGCAGAAAAAGGAGAGCTGATGTAAGCTCTTTGCCCTAAGTGCTGTGCATGTTTCTGAAAGATAAAACAAATGTGTGATATACCCATGTTAAATCATCAAAGTGCAACGCGTCTATCAGCCTGCAGTGACACACAACAGCTATTTCCCATCTGCCACTCAGGCAAAATGACCAACAGGATATTCATAACATGCTTTGTGGCACAGATCTTGTTTTAGATTCTCTATGAGAGTGGATCTGGATTGCTTTGTGTAAACAAATCTAAATGTTGCCTCAATGCAAATAGACTCACATTTTGTTTCCAACACTTAAACTGACCATCTGCATGACATTCCTCCCTTTGTAAAGTAGAGGAAAATCTGGTGGCGAATTTTGCACTATGTAATATTAACAAGCAAGTTTGTATGGAAATGAGGGAGACAATATAATTATAATCTGCTAAAGCTTTTGCCACTGTCCTGTCAAAGCATCTTTAATTATCCCGTTTACAGTACATGTATGCTGAGCATTTAAAACACACACACACACACACAAAAATACTATCCTAATGGTTCACATTCCTGAGAATCACTATTAGTCTAAACAATTAGGCAAATTGACATAATCTTGCTAATCATCTCTTGCTCCCACTTTTTTGTATTCCCAGTATTAGCTGCTTTCATCTGGTAGATTGATTGATTGATTGATTGATTGATTTGAACTGTGTTTGTTTGTTATTATTATATTTTTTCCCTAACAATTTGCTTATTGTATGTCTGCAGCAACATGATGTCCATAACACATTTCCTTTCAAGATGAATATACTACTACTACTACTACTACTACTACTACTACTACTACTACTACTTGATATTATCCCTTAAACCTGCAAATTTACACAGTAACTTGTGTAATAAAGGGTAATTAGTGTAAAACATGGCTTATACAGTAACGTGTAGGGGAGCGCGGGGCACAAAGTAAAGCGGGGTAATATGTAACACAGAGTTTTAAGGTATTTGCTCAGGGTTAACCATGGCATGCTTTCGAGGTATTCACCACAGTGTCGGCAGACATCTTCCTGCTAATTATTAAAAAAAGTTCAGCAAAATTTAGATGAGAAACACAGGATAAACTATTTTTGCATTATAAAAGTATTTTTTATTATAGTAAATTTTTTTTTATATAAAAAAAAGTGAAAGTATGTTAGTAAAATCTTATATTGTGTGATCACCGTCTTCTAGGCTAAAAGATGAAACCATTTTGAAAGATGTATAAAACACAGTGACTGCTAGCCAGTTTTGAGTAAAACATGACACAGCAGGGTTAGTTGTAACAGGGTGTTACAATTAAGCCACACACTGTTGGATACCAATTAAACAAAATACTTTGTTGAATTTAGGTGTAATGTTCAGAACTTTTTAAATAAAAATGTTTTTAATATAAAATATAGTTTTAATAGAAAAACTATATATTTTCTTGCTAATAATGCAAATAAATGCATTGTATATTAATGGATAATAATGCAAATAGATTCAAATGTGTTTATCCAATAAACAAAAAAATAAAGAAATGAGCCAAATACTGAGGAAATATAGCTACTATTTAAAATAAACTGAATTTAAATTAATAGTGTGAAATCTGCCTTTATAAGCATGAGTTACAACTAACCCTCTGTCTGTTACAACTTGCCCCGCAGTTGGGGTAAATAGTAAATTTATACTAATAGGCAATACGGCACAGAAACCACAGGTCCGGCGATTATAATTCCAGTGCTCATTTGTAGGAAAGGCTTGTGTGGTACTGGTCAAAAAATATAATTTGTCTAACCCCATTACTTTGTTTATTATTTGACCAAAACCAAAAAGTGTTACTTTGTGCCCCGCTCTCCCCCATACTACTACTACTACTACTTGATATTAAACCTGTAAACTTGCACAGTAACTTACAGCAAAAATTCCAGTGTTAAATATACAGTGTTTTTTTTTGTGTTAAAACCGTAGTACATTTTAATCCGTGAGTGTGAAAGAGTGTATAATACAGAGTTTTTTCATTGTTAAACTTTAAACCCAATATCCAGTGTATTTCCCACGAGTGATGGGAAGTCCAGTTTTTTTACTCAAACCGGTTCTTTCAGACAAATAGTGATCAAACCAGTATGTTTTACTTAAAATTGAAACATGTCTTGTTGCATTTTAAAATGCAAAGAGAAATTATTTCTGAAAAGATTAATAAATATTTAATAAATTTAAACTATTTTCAGCATATTTGGTAACTGTTATCTGTCACGCACACCAATTGATAATATAGGAAAAAGGTTATTTATTAACACTTTGAAGGGTAACACACACTCTAGTTTGATGTAAGAATAAACTCTTACTGTGTTAAAATGAACTCTGAGAGTAATGTATAAATTTTACACTTTAGAAAGTGTTATTTTAACTCCTAAATGGAGGAAGTTATATGTACACCCAAGGAGTGTTAAGTTAAACTCAAATTGAGTTAAATGTACACTGATTTTTTTGCTGTGTGCAATACAGAGCAATTAGTGTAAAGCATGGCTTACACAGTAAGGTGTAATACTGGTTTAAAGGTGCAGTAGGTCAGAGGTTCTCAACTTTTTTTACTTCGGGGCCCACTTCTTTCTCTGATAAATTTTTGAAGGCCCCTTATCTGACATTTTCTCGTGTGAAATGCTCATTTAAATCTTTATTTATTAACATATATATTTTAGCAGCATTTTATAAAAATAAATAATTTTATTTAAATTGAATTATACAAAACTGAAACTGTATAGTTTTAGTTTTATATATAAATAAAATTAAATAAAATTTGTTTTTTATAAAATGCTGATTATATATATATATATATATATATATATATATATATATATATATTTCTACAAAAGATCAGCTTCTGCTTTAAACTGGACTGACTGCATATCTACTATTAAATATCTAATATTTAAAAATATAGAGGCAAATGTAAAATAGAGTAAATCACCCTTAAATCTGTTAAAACGCGTTGATCTTATGGTGGTTGAGTTTGCAGCTGGATATTATTAGGAGACTGCTGACAGGAATATGTCAATATAGCTCTGTCAGAGTGCGTCTGAAGCTTATAACCAAGTTTATTTTACATTCTGGCAGAAACACCATTGAGCTTCACTAGATCATCCTGTATGTGCACGCGTCCATTATAAAACACTCACAGGACATTATTTTGGACAACCATGGGGATATATTAAAGAGAGACTTTCACTTCACGCAGTTTGTGAATGAACAGACTTGCGTGTACTAGTTGCAGATGCGATCATGAGGCAGTTTTTTTGCAGAGTTTGAACAGAATAGGAGAAAGTGCATTACTTCAATTATTTTAATATAGCATATTAATAATAAAATCCAAAAATATAGTACAATGTTGCGGGTTAAAGGTGCAGTAGGTGATCTTCCACAATGCTAACAGCTTAGCATAAATCTCTGAATCACAGTCCCTCCCCTGCCGTTTAGAGCCACGCCTTCTGAAACACGAGCACACGCACCTTATGCCCCATTCACACAGGGCTTCAGCGTCAACACTTGACAGAGGGCGTGTCTGAAGCTAAGGCTGACGCAATTGTCATAGCAGCGTCAGCCAATGAAATTAGTCAGCAATAGGCCACTGTCTGAGCTGGTGCATTTGCATACAGCGATCTTATTGACTGACGCTTCCATCGGCGCTTGAAAAGTTGAGCAAGTCCCAACTTTTACAGCAAGCAACGCCACTGAAGCAGCGCCGACGGATCCACAATGCAGTTCGGCAACGCCTGACGTCACCCATTCAAAGTGAATGGAAAGCGTTGAAGCTGGCGCCCCGTGTGAAAACTGGCTTAAAGATGACAGCAGAACCCTCACTCGTGTGTTAAAAGCGACTAGTGTTTGTCCGGCGGCGTGCAGGAATTACACTCATTACTAAGCCATACTGACATGCTATTTCAGAGCAAATATTCAGAGTAGCTTGGTAAACAATATAGGGAGCGCGTCATAAGTCCTCATTGTTTAAAAATGAACCAATGTGAAGTGAATATAAAAGCAACTTAACCTCCGTAAAGCAGGCTAGGCAGAATAGCACTATTTATGATGTTTTGTTGTTAAACTAAATAAAATCGACATTATCGATGCTGTAAAAGGTCCCTTATGAAACTGAAAATAGTAACATCAATCTTTCACTGGGAGATTTCAGTGGCTGAACAACATTTATGTGCATATAACCCATTTGTAACAACAACATCTAACGTTACATCAGCTTTGCATGAAGCTAAAATATTTTTAAAACAGAACATTACCTGTCTTAAAGAAATCCTTCAGCCATGGTGTCATTCTTTCTCCAGCGTGCAAAGGTAACTCCAATATTGATTCAGCATGTTTTACCGATCGTGCGTGCACTCTCTCTCTCTCTCTCCAGCCTGATCTCACAAGGAAACGTAAGTATTTTATGTTTTGTCAGTTAAGTGCCTAATTCGTACGAATTCATACGAGTTCAGTCGTACGAAAATGTATGATTTTAAAAAGGAGGCATGGCACCTAACCCCAACCGTGATTGGGTGATGAGTAAATCGTACTAATTTGTACGAATTAGATCGTACGAATTCATACGAATTAGCCACTAAATCAAAAAGTTACGGATTGCCGTGAGAATGCGTTGCTCTCTCCCTTTCGATCTCATGAACGCACAGAGCGTCTATGCATAAGCGGCAGAGCTGCATACAAACGACTGTGCAGTTGTTCAAATCTGCATTTGCTGACACACAGTTTAGGCTACTTATCGAATTATGAGAGATGTCGGCCTGACTCTATTTAATTGGATGAACATTTTTTAGTTTTATGCCTTACCCAGAATATAAAAATACATATAAACACATTTAAATCATTTACTTTTATCAATACTATTGGAATGTGAATAGACTTTCAACCAGCACAACAAAAAATGTTTCTGAAGTCAATCACCTACTGCACCTTTAATTTTAAGGCTCACCCACCTGCAGGATCGCTGAGGCCTACTAGCCACTTTCAGAAGGCGTGGCTTTGGACGGCAGGGGTGGGACTGTGTTTCAAAGATATTATGCTAACTTGTTAGCATTTTGACAGATCACCCACTGCACCTGTAACAAGTTTGTGACAAGTTTGTGACAAGTTACTGAAGAGTATGTATAAATGTTGCTGGTAAATGATGAAACAATTAAATCATTTATTTATCCATTTATTAAAAAGACTTAATAAAATTAATTTATGAAACCTTATAGTTCTGTTGTTGTTCATAAAATGAATTTTTGATGTTGTACAATGGAGACATTCTCATGTTATACTCAGTGTCCCAATGTGTAGTGGTGACCCAGAGACAGCATTATCCCAACCCAGGTTCATTCTGATTATGTACGCCTATATACATTTCTGGAGACAGCAAAATATGTCCCAGTAGCTACGTTTTTTTTGCAGTTTTTGTTTTTGCGAATCCATCAGAGGCCGCTGTGTGCGCTTTTCAGGCCCTAAATTTCTCTCGCAAGTGCCATTCTCACTTGCTGTTCTCACGTAAATGCACCAGAGACTGTTGTTGACTGACTGACTGACCAACCAACTGATACCCCCACCCACCTCCTTCCCTAAACCCAACCAATAGCATTTTAGGAAGCACCCGATTGACCCACCCACGGAGGTAAGCGGTCAGCGAGAAAAGGAACAGCGTCGTTCCGTCCCGTAGCATTCATTTTAAAGACAAAATGCAGCCACATGTAGCTCTGGTTACATAATTCACAATCTCCAGAAATGTATATAGGCATACGCTTTCAGAATGAGCCTATGTTGCATTGTCATTACCTGTGCCTGATTTGGTATGCACAACCTATTGATCCATGATCTTGGGAGCTGATTGAGATCCACTCTAAGTCTAAATATCTTCCTCAGCTGGTCTCATTGTTTTCCATAAGAATTAAATTCCTGCAATACCTGTGGTTTATGATTCTTTGTTAAATCACCCCACCCTCATTTCTCTGACAGTGATCTCTGATTTGATTCCATGTGCCGTATTCAAGCTAAGTCATACCGATAGTTTGTCCTTTTCTGGAGTTCTCAGAGAATAAAGGTCAGCATTAAAGTCTAGTTCACACTACAGGATTGTATGCCTGATTTGAGCCCGATTTGGAAGTTAACAAACTCGCGGACAGATCAGGCTGTGATTAGGGAAAAATCTGTGGGTGCACCACGCTCTGCAGTCTTTATGTGTGAACTACTGAACAACGCGTCAAAGAGGCTTGCTAAAGCGTCGCAGACACCTCACAGACGGAAATCCAATATCTAGCATGCTGAATATTTCAGAGCAGTCGGCCGAATCGACCCTACGTGCTGTCAGATGTACTGATGAGCTGCAGCCAATGAGAAAGCATATCAACATAAGCTGAATGGCTGTTTGCTCAGGAGCTGAACAGAAACGACTGTGATTGGCCAGAATGGGCATCGATGCACTCGCTTTATTCTGTGTTAACACGGACACGAGAGTAGGCTATACCATAATGGTCATTCTGACCTTTCTCACATCATATTTACATTCAAAGCTCCTATTGAGATATTAAAATTAAGCTTTGAATGTTTGTCATCATATTTTATGACAGCATTAACCTAAAAATATTATCTTTTATGGTAATACAGCCTATAAATATGTAGTTAAGATACTAGAACATGCAAAGGTCTGAGCCTCGCTTTCATTTTCACTTTTAGACAGGAGCTATTTCGCGGCACAGAATATGCCGTTTTGAAATATATATCTAAAGTAAATTTATGTTTTTGCTATCAGAAAGTTTTGTTTATTTTAGCAGGAAATTGCTAGGTAAAAAATACATGCATATATAAAGTCACAGCGAAAAGAAGCAGACATGCATGCAGTCGTTTTGACCAATATGGTAATTAAAGGTAGAAATGCTCAGTTCTTTACTGTTTTGTAATTTAAAAAAATAACAATGTTTGAAAGAAATACACATATATTTAGAAAACGTCAGGGTGTTATAGATATGTTAGTTTTATTTCAAAGAGTTATAAAATTACAAGAATTAAAAACTCTCTGTGTATCTTTCCACTTGAACTTTGCAGATGAGAGATTGATCCGCTGATGAATCAGCTGACTAATGATGTTTTTTAAATGCTCCCTTGAAAGCTTGAAACGCTGTCAGTGAAAATCAGCACACAAGCAGCCAATAGTGTTCAGCTTTTTCTGACAAATCTTACATCAAAATTTAATTGGCTGTGGTTTGGTAGCTTGACTGAATTGTTGGCGAACAAGTTGTTGTCAGATCATGTAGTGTGTGACCCCTCTCTTGTGGATCATTTACATAGTGTCGCGTAGTGTGAACACCACAGTGATTAAAAGACACAAAATCACATCATGTAGTGTGAACTAGCCTTAAGCCTCACCTCGATGTGTCCTGACAGAGATATAGCTATATTTTATTTATTATTTGTGCAGCTGTATCAGTGACACTTTTATTTTATTTTAGTTTTTTATACTGATATGCAATATATATATAATTTATTCATTTTCCTTTGGCTTAGTCCCTTTATTTATCAGGGGTCGCCACAGCAGAATGAAGCGCCAAATTATCCAGCATATCTTTTACACAGTGTATGCCCTTCCAGCTGCAACCCAGTACTGAGAAACACCCATACACTCCCCCACACACATACACTAAGGCCAATTTAGTTTATTCAATTCACCTACAGCGCATGTCTTTGGATTTTAAAAGAAGCCGGAGGAAACTCATGCCAACACGGGGAGAACATGCAAACTTCACACAGAAATGACAACTGACCCAGTTGGGACACAAGAGTAAAAAACCTTTTTTGTATAAAGAACTACTTTCTCCCACCATTCATTTACATCTGCAGCTGGCATAAGCCCAGCAGAAACCATTGCTACTTCACCTACGTCACTTTAGAGCTAGTATTTGAATGATTCTCAAGTCTAATGTCTAAACTGATGACAAAACAGCTGATTTTGCTGACATTTTAAGATTATAAGGCTGAACGGCATCAGTCTACAGAGATTTCCCAGTATTTCTCTGTTGCAATCGGGAGATCACAATAATCATCTCTAAAAAAGTAAAAGCAGTGCAAACACAACAGTAATCTGGTAGTGTTTGCGCTGTTTTGGCTTTTTTGATAAGGAAAAACCCTAATCACATGCGGGCATTTCTTCTTTCTTTTTACTAAACTAGTCTACAGTAATGAAAACAGGAGACACATTAAAAACAAACAGATGGCCAAACAAAAAGTAACTCAGGGTTATACAAAGAGTGGCCAACAAAAAATACATACATTCCTGATATCTGAGTCCCATCTCACACCCGATTTTATGGTATAAATACAGCACTACAACATACAAAAGAGAGAGATCGACTTAGAATGTCACTTACCAATGATTTGATCAGCTGTAGTTAGAAATTAAACTGTTTTTACCTTGTAAGAGCTAATTATGCGGTCCCTGTTGCCATTTTGTGGATGAACGTCAACCATCTTTGCTCTGCTCAATGACAGGCTAATGGCCACCGACTCGTTGCTTCTCAGAAATTATAAATATTTAAAATAGGCACTATCCTTATAAATAAACTGCATAGTTGCAATCTAAACAACTACATTCTCGACTAAAAAAGCTCCAAAAGTACATTATGTTGTCAAACAGCTGCAATATGTGTCAAACTGTAGAGTGTCCTCTGCTTGTTGCTGTATGTGGACAGAGTAATACAGAAGGGTGAAGCAGCTGGACGAGTGCTGTTATTTGCAGAATATTGCAAGGCTATCAACCAGACAGAACTGTTGTATATAAACGTAAGCTATATAACTTATTTGGTAAATTATTAATATAAAAAGTATTTTGAAGCAGGCTGCAGGAGCCTTTGTACTTCACTAGTGTTTCACTGAAACATCATCACAAGTGGACAAGGCGTGCTTTGTGATTACTGTCATTACAGGCTGAATGAAACATCTATTTTTGTAAAGATAAGTGCAAGACATTATTCAAAACTGTAAAGGGTTTACGTTCATCTATTTATAACCTACTCTACCAAAAACAGAATACTATTACGTTGTATATATATATAGTTTTAATAATTAATTTCTAATAACTGATTTATTTTATCTTTGCCATCATGATTGGAAATAATATTTTACTAGATATTTTTCAAGACACATTTATACAGCTTAAAGTGACATTTAAAGGCTTAACTAGGCTAATTAGGTTAAGCAGACAGGTTAGGGTAATTAGAAAAGTTATTGTATGATGATGGTTTGTTCTGTAGACAGTCGGAATAAAAAATTGCTTAAAGGTGCTAATAATTTTGAAACTAAAATGGTTCTTAAAAAAAAAACTGCTTTTATTCTAGCCAAAATAAAACAAATAAGACTTTTTTCCAGTAGAAAAAAACATTATCAGTCATACTGTAGAAATGTCCTTGCTCCGTTAAACATCGTTTTAGAAATATTTAAAAAAAGGAAAAAAAAGTCAAAGGGGGGCTAATAATTCTGACTTCAACTGTATATTGTTTTTATTATTTTCCTCACTTTTCACAGTGAAAGGCTACAGGTGCATGCTTCGTCTTTGTTGTTAATGCTGCCATTTGATAATAAACAATTCACAATCAAAAATAAAAAAAGACATTTAAAAAATAAAGAAAATAAACATTTCAAACTGTCATTTGTAGATATTTGTGCTGTTATATATGATGGTCATATAGCCCATAACACATAATCTCACATGTTTATTTTTTTACATTTTGGGAGGAGTTCAATTTGCATATGTGGCTTTAACAACCAGATGCATTTAGACCTGTCCCGTTTTGTCTAGAATCAGACCATGTCCTGAAGGGGTTTGTGCAATTGGATTTATATCCGTCTCGAATGCATTTTTTTAAACACCATCAAGAATAAAATTTCTAAATTTACTTCTAAAGTTAAACCAGCTCTTTTGATGGGCAGATAGCTACAGCGTGGAAAGTAAGTATTGAATATGCCACCACTTTTCTTAGAAAACACATTTCTAAAGGAGCCTTTGATTTGAAATTTTCACCGGATGTTGGTAACAACCAAAGAATTCATATATGCTAAGAAAACAAATCTAATTAGTTTACAAATTAAGTTATGTGTAATAAAATGAAATTATGCAGGGATAAAAGTATTGAAAACATGAAGAAATTGAGGTGTTGCCAGGCAGCAGCTGAACTCTCTCAGTAGTTCTTCAGCAACCCTCTGCACTTCATCATTGTAAATTCATATTAGCTGTTTCGGTCCAACACCTACATTACTAGGCTGATAAAGAGGAAATCAGCAAGACACTGATCCAAAACTCCAAAACAAAAAAGCCAAGAAAACTCTCAAATGCTTTCAGAGAAAGAAAATCAAGCTGTAGAATGGCCCAGCCAATCACCTGATATAACTCCAATGGAAAATACAAAATAAAGATCAGGTTTGATAGACGAGACCCAGAGAACCATCAACATTTTTACACTCTGTTGAAGCTGCCATCACCAGAAAAACCCTAATATATTAAATAATAAAGTATTAAATAAGTTTCAATAGCTCAGTACTTTTTTGTGTCATGTCATTGTTACACATAACAAATTTTTTCAGATCTTTTTTTTTTCCAAAAACTGGTTCAATTCCACATCAACAGCTGCTTTAGGAATATTTTTCCCAGGAAAAAAGAAAAACATGATGTGTTCAATACTTATTTTCCCCACTGTATCTGATCAAAAACAACCCATGAAGTGACCAAATGTAAACAGCTTCAATGTCTAGATGCTTGATATTATACACATGTGGGCATCGAAGGAATTGGAACACCTCAAGCTAATGTTTTGGGGGGGTGTCTCAAACCTTTGGCAATATAGTGTATACCCAACGCAATCTCACGGCAATTCATAACTTTTTGATTTAGTGGCTAATTCGTATGAATTCGTAAGATCTAATTCGTACAAATAGGTACGATTTGCTCATCACCCAATGACGGTTGGGGTTAGGGGTGGGGTTAGGTGCCACGCCTCCTTTTTAAAATCGTACATTTTCGTACGACTGAACTCGTACAAATTCGTACGAATTAGCCACTAAACTGACAAAACGTAAAATACTTACGTTTCCTAGTGAGATCAGGCTGGTATACCAGCATGCAAGCTTAAGTATGCAAGGCTTCATAAGCTAGGCAGAGGATCATTATCTCACTCCTCTGTCCTACGACCCGGAAAGTGATTAACCTCAGCCATCTTGTAGGACATCATAATTGCACCACAAGGAGGCGAGGATCAAAACAAGAGGAGTTAATGTGCATCACGTTTAGTCAATAACACACAGGTGTATTCTTTACAGAAGCGTGTTATAGACTAAACGTGATAGACATTGTAAATTCTCACCCCCTTCACATCTGCACCAATACAGCAACAAAATACAAGCACACATAAATGTGAATTTTAAGCATTACGTTTTGTAAATGTGGGTTCAATTTTGACAGTTCCATTATTTTAATGTGTAAAGCAATTTTCTAAACAAATAAAAAGCAGTTCATTGCAGTTGGAGTAATTAATTGTTAATAATAACTGGTAAAATAAAAATAAAAAATACAGACAAAGTGTTTTGAAGAGGTTGAAACTATTACAGTGTAAATAATTATCTCTAATGTTTAAGAATCCTGTCGTGCAAGCAAAATCAGTGGTATAGAGTTTGCATTAAATGAAGATGCAGAACTGATGCTAAGGGAAGCGAGGATATATCATTTCACTTGATTCTATTTCTCTGCATCATTCCCTCACATCCTAAAGAGGTAGAGCTAAGATGCGAGAAAAGGAAGTGAGGATGCACAAATAAGAATTGAGAAGCACCCACTGCACGTATTTTTCACACATTTTGGATTCACTCAAGGTTGAGGCTTTGATTTTTTTTCTTCTCCCTGTCAGACAAGAAGGAGGTATAAAAGATAGCATGTTGTTTGTCAGACTAGCAGGTCCAGTTCATTCTGGGTGTGCCCTGACCTTTTCAAATGTGATTTCCAAGACCCTGTCATTCCTGATGGGCCTTCTCTAGAGGAGTGCAGCCAGTGGCAGTCCTCCTCATGAGGAAAGGTCAATTCTTCAGAACATCCTGAGCCCAAAATACACATGAGCTGTTTTCCATGTGGCAGAGTGAAGGAGAAGCATACACTGGCAATGAATAATGCTGCCACTAATATAAAGGAAATGAAGACAAATCGACAAAACCTGTGGATATCATGATTGGCTGGAGAAGGTGTAAATGCTTATTTTTGACATTTTTATTTTTATTTTCATGTTTCAAAAACTATTGCCACTGAATATTTTAACCAATGTGAATCTCATTTCATTATTTCAGAGTTAACTGTGCTTTATTTTTGCAGATCAGAACTCTTTAGCACTTCTGGTTCCATTGTCTTGAAGTCTTACTGTAAAAAAATTCTGGGTTCCACTTAATCGATGTGTGTTGGGGCAACATGAAGGAATTAAGCTTATTTATTAGTTACAAATTTAGGTGGAATGAACATAAACAACTCCAGCAAATAATAATAATAATAATAATAATTAAGAATTGTTGTTTCAGCTCATTGTTTCAGCTCATTTTAAATCTACCTATCTATCTATCTATCTATCTATCTATCTATCTATCTATCTATCTATCTATCTATCTATCTATCTATCTATCTATCTATCTATCTATCTATCTATCTATCTATCTACCTACCTACCTACCTACCTACCTACCTACCTACCTACCTACCTACCTACCTACCTACCTACCTACCTACCTATCTATCTATCTATCTATCTATCTAACACAGGCTCATTCTGAACACGTACCACTATATAGGTTTATGGGAAGCGCCAAATATGTCCCAAGCGGGTTTTTTTTTTTGCAGTTTTTGTTTTCGCGACTCCACCAGAAGCTGCTGTGTATTCTTTTTGAGTATTCTCAAATTTCTCTCACGACATTCGCACGTGCTGTTTTTGCGTAAATCCACCAGAGGCCACTGTCGACTGACTGACTTACTGAATAACTGACTGACCCATCGACTGACCTAACTTCCTTCTTCCCTAAACACAACTAATAGTGTTTTCAAAAGCACAGATTGACCCGCCCACCCATTTCCTTAAACCCAACCGACAGTTTTAAAAAAAAAAAAAACACAGGCTGCGTCCAAAATTGCCTACTACTCAGTAGGTACTGCATTTGAATTTAAACATACTACTCTGCCGTTAGAAACGTATGTTCTCACCAATCTCGGTCCTGGAGGGCCTGTGTCCCTGCAGGGTTTAACTCCTAATTGCCTCAACACACCTGCCTGGATGTTTCAAGTATATCTAGTAAGACCTTGATTAGCTTGTTCAGGTGTGTTTGATTAGGGTTGGAGCTAAAATCTGCAGGATACCGGCCCTCCAGGAACAAGTTTGGTGACCCCTGTTCTATACAGTATGAATGGGAGCCTACCTGCGTCAGTTACGTCGCTTCACTCCCATTCATGAATTCTCTCGCGGGGCATCATAGGATAGTGCAGCGTACATGAGATGCAGACTTTAGAATCTCGCCGGAAGTAGTAAGTCATCCTGATACTTCTTGCATACTGATGGAAGTATGTGGTTTCGAACGCAGCCACATTCTCTGCAGCGTTCTATACATTTAGGAGGATTGGCTGTACCAAATTTGGATTTTTATTACTTGTCGTTCCGACTTAAATCTCCTAGTTCCACTCATCCTATGTGGGATTGGATCGCACCACCCTATGGTCGACCATCTGTTTCTGTAATATATAGCAAACTTAATGATCACACTGCAAAGCCTCTTTCTATTAAACTTATCTGGAATCGTGAACTAACAGATCTGGACTTATCGATTGACTGGGATAGAGTGTGGTCTAACCTAATCTTAACGTCTAAAAATTTAGCTCATCGTCTTATCTATTTCAAAGTTATACATAGAGCATACATAACCCCATATAAAAGGTTTAAAATGAGACTGCAGTCGAACTACAACCGTCATATCTGTAACACTGTATCTTCAGGTAATTTTCTTCATATGTTTTGGGAATATCCAATTGTTGTCGACCTGTGGTCTCATGTAAATTCTGTTTTGTCCTAATTACTAAAAGTTGATTATGTGTCTAATCCTGGTTTATGTCTTTTCAATGATGATTGTAATTTCTGTATAAGTACACTAAAGAAGAGAATGCTGTTTGCTGGTTTTAAAACACAGCCATATCACCCTGCAGCCCAACCCTGGTTACTCACTGAAGCTAAGCAGGGCTGAGCCTGGTCAGTACCTGGATAGGAGACCACATGGGAAAACTAGGTTGCTGTTGGAAGTGGTGTTAGTGAGGCCAGCAGGGGGCGCTCAACCTGTGGTCTGTGTGAGTCCTAATGCCCCAGTTATAGTGAAGGGGGCACTATACTGTCAGTGGGTGCTGTCTTTTGGATGAGATGTTAAACCGAGGTCCTGACTCTCTGTGGTCATTAAAAATCCCTTGGCACTTCTTGTAAAGAGTAGGGGTATAACCCTGATGTCCTGGCCAAAGTCCCTCAATTGGCCCTTACAATCATGGCCTCCTAATCATCCCCATCCACCAAATTGGCTCTATCAATAGCTATGTTTCCATCCACCTATTTTTATGCGCATAAAAAACGGTTAATGGAAAAGCCATGATGCGCATAAATTTTGAAAATGCGCATATAAAACATATGCGCATAACTGAGTAGGATAAACTTTTTATTCGATAAGAAAAGATGTTTAAACTGCGATGGAAACACTTACCGCACAAATTCCAGTGTGCGCATTAAAAAAGGTCATATGATTTTGTTATAAGAGATCAAGTGATGATAAAAATGTGTGTGAATGGACAAACCAGCAGGCTGAGCACATTATAAACCATCTGAAATGTTGTTTTGATCATTCTAAAACGCCTTACCGTTTAAGTATTAGTGTTATTATATTATTAATGACATCCAGAATCAAGAGCGTCTGTGCTCCGCGTCTGACACCTTCAAACACCACAGCGCATTCACTTCGTGTCAGGATTGCCTTCTGAGGTGCAAGTCATTTATTAGATGAAGAAAAGATTGATGCATTTTCTCCTACTGCAGCAAATTCAGTTTTTACTGTTGATATTTGGCGCCAGTTAAGCAAGAAGTGACGATTTTGTTCGATTTGACTCTTTGACTTTGTTGGATGGAAACGCAGCTTTATTCGCACATCTTTTATCTGATAATCCAGTTTTCCGCATAAATTTCATTCACATTTATGGATGGAAACATAGCTACTGTCACAGTTTAAAATATACTTTCTGGCATCATGACAGCTTTGTTTATAGACAAACTGTTTCGGAGTGCAAGACACACATTTCCTGGAAATCTTTCCAAGACAATCTGTGGCCATGACTTCTGAAGCTCAGACAAGGTTGGTGTTTGTTTCAGGATTGGCCAACAAAAATATGTAACCATTACAGCAAAATGTCTAGCATTATAGTCTGATTATAACATTCAAATGTCTCAATTGCAATGCTGCTACAAAAGAAAACAAACAAGCAAACACATTAACTTACTAACTAACTAAATAAATAGATAAATCTGTAGAGCTGCGCATCGATGGAATTGCTCCTCAGTGTTTGGACTCTCAGTAGTGATTATTAAACCACACTGAACTGAGATAAACTAAACTGAACTTAAACACTGAAAACTGAACTGACACTGTTTCAATTTACTATAAACTTCCATGTGAAGCTGCTTTGACACAATCTACATTGTATAAGCGCTATACAAATAAAGATGAATTGAATAAATCTACATTTTAAATGTATTATTTATTAAAATTATTATTTATGTAGCACTGTGGTCCTGGGAGACACAACCTTTTTTCACTGTATGTCCACACATTTAGTGGAATGACAATAAACTTGACTTATAACTTATAGATTTTTTTTTTTTACATGAGATATATTCTATTTCATTCAATTTTTGCTTTCATAACTACAATTTCTTTTACTATGGCTGCATATTTGTTTGTCATACTATGATATAGTTTACTGGAATTATAGTAAGGTTATTCCTAAATTATCTGATATTTTATTATCAATGCCTTTAGTACATCTATATTATATTGAGTGTACCCGTTTAAATTACTCACTGGAGCCACAGTTTTAGAATTTAAAAAGCTACTAAATCTCACACCATTTACAAAATGTCAGTACGGTAAGATCTGTTTCCTCTAATCTATAAATGTGATTATCCTTTAAGGAATAGAAGGTGATATTCATGGACTTTTGGACAGTGTGACTTCTACATCACAGTGGGTTTAATTGATTCTGTCCCAGCTGGCCCTCAATGGCTAGATTAAAAGGAGGATGAAACAAAAGCAATGACCAAATTAATTAATAGTTAAGAACTTTGGGTCATACTGGAGTGGTGGTAGAACATGTCAGCCCAGTTGGAGCTCCTATAGTATTCATCGCTGCTATGAATATTGGCACCCCTGGCTTTCTTACTGACTGCGTCCAGCCACAATATCTCGGGTAATTGGATGGCTTCAATCACAATTGAATGTCTCTGTACATCTGCAGAGGCTTTGTGACCTTTGAAGAGAAAACGCTGTAAACATTCATTCATTCATTTTCTTTTCAGCTTAGTCCCTTTAATAATCTGGGATCGCCACAGCGGAATGAACCGCCAATTTAAATTAAAAATTTAGCTATTTTCAATGAAAAGTAGCTAAATGTTGCCAGATGACATCACGCGCTAATTTGCATACAAGTGACGTTATCACGTAGTATCTGACAAGTGTAAAGCTGCGGTCACACAAGAGTTTGAGCATGCAAAATTCTGTCGTACGGCGCTGCGTAAAGGGGTGGGATTAAACAAGATGGTTAGACATTTAAAAAAGTGAGCAATTGGTCCATGTTTTAAATTTCTGTCCAGAAAGGTCGTGTTTTGATCTTCGATTGGTCTCACGCAGTCAAGTGATGCGATTTTGCAGGTCAGAGTTCACCAAGCCTGAACTTTGCACCGCAGCACAACTGCGAAACTTGACGCATGACCCTGCGTTTCCGGTCTGACGCATTCGTATTCTCATGCGTATGAATGGAAGTCTATGGGGAGAAAAGTCCAGTGTGACCGCAGCTTAAGCTCGTTATGTCTCTACTCTCTGAGGCGCCGTGTATTATATTATATTAAAACATTACATCCAGATGCACAATAAATAGGTTCTTATTAACATATTACTTTGCGTGGTGACGTCATTGCGTAATCGCAACTCAAAACTACATCTTTATGTAGTATACAAAATAAATGTTTTCTCAAATTGACTGGCCATCTCAGCAAAAACATTATTTGAAATATGTCTATTTAGATTTGTATGAAAAAGATAGTTGATTATTTGTAAAATACAAACACTTTTTGATAATAATTTTTTATTTTTTAAATATAACACTGGTAATGAACAGTTGCATTCTTTTAAACAATCACAACTTGTGTACTTACTCTTTTTAACTTGTGAAATTAACACATTTGTGAAAGTGAGAACAATTGTAGCACTATTGGATTTTATTGCTACCTAAATTATCAACAATTATACACGTTAACATATATCAGTAAATTAACAGTAATTATTAAAAGCAATCTGAGCTAGCAATTGAGTCTACTGAGTGAAGCCTGCAGCCACTACTCTTTTGAGTCACTTTTTAAAAATTGCCAAAAGTAGCCAAATGAATGTTAAAAATTGCTAGGGTATTAAGAAAAGTTGCTAAATCTAGCAACAAAATTGCTAAATTGGCAACACTGTGTACCACATGTCTTTGGACTGTGGGGGAAACTGGAGCACCCGGAGGAAACCCACTCGTAAACGGGGAGAACATGTAAACTCCACACAGAAATGCCAACTGACCCAGCTGAGGCTCCAACCAGCAACCTTCTTGCTGTGAGGCGAATGTGCTACCCACTGCGCCACCGCATCACCAGTGCTGTAAACAATCTGTACATTATAATGCAATATGGTTTCATCAACTCCAAACTCAGATTCATATTACAGTGTAGTGTCCCAACACAAATCGGTAAAGTTTACTTCATTGTTTTTACAAATTGAAGTAAATTGAACATAAAAAGTTGTCCCAGAAACCTTTAGAATAGTGTTGTTTAAATAAGTAGTTTGAACAGGCAGCAAATGTCATTCTTTTGAGTGTAATTAACAAAAAAAAGTC
Source organism: Danio tinwini (assembly GCA_903798205.1). NCBI lineage: Eukaryota > Metazoa > Chordata > Actinopteri > Cypriniformes > Danionidae > Danio > Danio tinwini. Next base: position 2,398,291 of record CAIGQZ010032543.1, read on the forward strand.
TTTTTTTTATACCCTCATTATTCCAAACCCATACGCTGAGACTAAAACACATTAAAATGATTACACAAAAAGTGGACTATTATATTATTTCTGTTGTTAAGAAGTGTTGTCTGACAAAACTCACATTCATATTAACATTTAAACAGGAGTTTGATCATGATCATGCTGGTTCATCAGCAATTTTTGAAAGATATTTTAACAATCCTGTGGAAAATGGCTGTGATATGATTACTCAATAATGTTTGTTTAAACAACCTACACTGTAAGAAAACATTTTTTTTTAAAAGTTAAATAAATGGAATTTTTATAATCATCTCTTCAACCCAGGCTCATTGTGCATATGTATCCCCGTCTATATTTCTGGGGACAGCGATGTCTGCTCGCAGTTTTTTGTTATTGAAAATCCACCAGAGGCCGCTGTTTACACTTTGATAATCACAAATTCCTCTGGCGCATCCTCTTCTCGTGTAAATTCATCAGAAGGTGCAATATACACTTAAGCCTACCAGGCCAGCTTGCTGTCGATGAATGACTGACTGACCCACCCATCCCATCCCCAACCCCTAAACCCAACCAATAGTGTTTTCAAAAGCGATCTAGAAAAAGAAAACCATTGTGGTCCCATGATTTCATGACGTTTTCAGCTTGTTTATTTATTTATTCATTAATTTTTATATATTTTTTTGCTTTTGTTTACCTGTTACCTGTTCTTTGCCAGACATGAAACCCAGTCATTGCGGTCCACTCCGCCGATGTACGAGGAGAGCTACTGGGCAAACTGTTAATGTAACAGTGGTGTGATGCTGACAACAGGGTTGCGGATCCAAATGCTGGTTTATTAGAATGGTCAACAAAGGGGCAAACAGATGTATACAGGTAATCCATAATCGTAGTCAATAGGCAGGCAGATGGTCAGAGGCAGGCAGCAGACAGAAATAAACAAATAAACAAAGAACAAAAAACACGGCAAAGCAAGACAAATGTAATGCTGTTGTTATGGTTGTGGATCTATCTGTTCTTCTTGCATGTGTGTGTGTGTGTGGGAAGTGGGTGTGTTTGTTTGGGTTTATTTTCCCCGCGTGGTGTGTGTGTGTGTGTGTGTGTGTGTGTTTACATTCATCAGCTGGGTTGTCACGTGTCTTGTTACCACTCGTCTCACTCAGCTGTTTTCTGTCAGTCACAGCTGTTGCGCATCACTGCGTGCTTTAATATGTTCAGTGTTTGCAGATAGCGTTTGTCAGTCCGTTGTTTGTTCACTCCTGTGTCTGCTTCCTGTTGGTGGTGTTTCGCCTTAAGTCTGTTTTATTTAGACCTTATGCATGTCTCCGTTTCATTGATGTTGTTACAACTGCCTGCACTGATGACAACTAAATCAGTGAAAGACTTCATCCCGAATCCGCTAATCTGATGAACTATTACTGCTGGTAAGCGTGTCGATTTCCTTGAGAGTTGCTTCATAGCGCTAACCTCCCCTTCCCTCGATATCTGGTGAGATATCAGTGAGAGACTTCACTTCGGATCTGTTTCTCGGATGAACTATTACCGATGTTTAGTGTGTTGAATTCCTGGTGTGAGCACCCTTGCTCCACACTATATCTGGTGAGATCTATACCAGTTGTGACTCTTGTTATTCCTTCTAATAAATAATCTTGCATTCACTTGCATTTGGGTCTCCTGTGTATATCATTGTGACAGAACGGACTGACCCCCACCTGGATCCGAGGAGGATATCTCACCAGATACATTATAAAACAGAACAAAGGCAGGGTAAATATGCACAGAAACGCAATGGTACAATTTTCTCAAGAGATCAGGGATGTGCCCTGGCTGCCAAACAGCACATAACTGGAGCACACAGTGGAGGAATGTTATTGCATGCTGTGCTGCCAGTCATTAGAGTGCTGAGAATAAATGCATTGGCTTCTTGCCAATCCTTACACCTGGAAATGGACTATCATGGGGCTGGAGTAGGCTAGATGGGAGAAAAAAAGCTTTTATTACTAGAACCTCATTGCCTACTATTTTTACGAAGGTCAGTTAATCATATAGTTTATGACTAATTATTGCTCAATGTGCTTTATTATGACTCATAGACTGAGCCTGGTTTCTCCCAGGTTGTTGATGTCTTTTTCCTCTTTGGATTTATTTGTGGGGTCAGTAGAGCTGTCTTACAGTTGAATCCAATGCTATCACATGGCAAACTTTTTGATTTAGTGGCTAATTCGTCTGAATTTGTATGATCTCATTTGTACAATTTAGTGCAATTTGCTCATCCATGAATGATGGTTGGGTTTAGACAACATCAAACTGACTCATTTTGAAAAATGAGACCAGAAGTGTCAAACTGAGGCATTTTGAATGCAACTTCCAAAAGACAATACATACATTTTCATGCACATTCATCCATCAATCCATTATTCAACCCTTATCTGGAACCTAGTCATGGAGGCAGCCATCTCCGCAAAAAGCCCCAGACGTCCTTGACTCAAGGCATTCCCAGGCAGTAAATAATTATTGAATTTGTACTATGTGACTGTCCAAGAACAGTAAAGGCGAGATCTGGAGAAGAAATTCAAGCGTCCACATCAAACCTATCTGCATTTCATTCTGTAATCGTCCATGAAGGCCTTTATTAAACTTCTACTTACTATTTGCAAATCGTTTATAGCATGAGGTTTATCTAGGGTTTATCTATCTAGCAACATGCTCTTGCTTTAGATTTTTTTAGTATTATTGCAAAACTCTAAATGTTGAAAATATATCTGGGTACCAGCATAAGCTTTTCCGATACTCTGATAATCGAAGAGCATCCCTTTGTTTCTACTGTCCTTCTGTAAGGTATTTCGATTGGATTTTTCCTGCCAGCATTTTGTTGGGGGGTGTCAGTCTATGGTTTGATTTGGGGATTTACAGCAGCTACAATAAGTATTAAACACAGGATGATTATCCTGGTAAATATATTTCTAAAGGAGCTGTTGACATTAAATTGTTTACCCCCCCCCCCAAAAAAAATAAATAAATAAATAAAATAAAAATAAAATAAAAAATAAATAAATAAATAAAAACAAAAACAAGCAAAATTGAAAAACAAAGCAAAGATAATTTAATAATGTCGTGTCTCGCAGGATCACAGTGCTACATAAATAAACAATCATCCCTTCATACACCACACTTTCTTCATGTGTTCAATATATTTTCCCTGTCATTTCATTTCGTTACACATTACCAAATCCTTTTTTAGTTGCTAAAGGTTAATAACCCTGTAAAACTCAGCTACAATATTATGTTAGCAACATTTAGGCACAGGATTGTGTTTTTGAGTAAGAAATGGTTATATATATATATATATTTGCCTCATCCATATAGGATACAGTAAACTTTGCACAACAATCAAAACAATAAGTGGCTTGTACGTAAGTAGGCAACATATTTCATATTTTAACTCATTTTACTCTGAATTAGTGATTTTAGTCTGTATATATAGCCTATTTACTGTAGTTGACCAACACTTTAAATCATAAGTTTTACTTTGGAATAATATCAATATTTAGATTATTATACCATCAAATTAACATATTGACATATGTTTCTTGCCAATTAATCTAGCAATTAAATGATTCTGAAGTAATGATGAAAGCTTTGATCATAAATAACATCTTACATTACATTCACATGCAAAACAATTATTTTAAATCAAAATAATATTTCATAATCTTTAGTTATGTTTTTGCTTAAATAATCACAGCCTTAGTGAAAACTTTCACTGGTTCAACTATGTTCAAACAAACAAACAAACAAATGCATAAATAAATAAATAAAGTGTAACATGCGTCACCTTCTGAATAATATAGCATTCAATTACAGTGTTCTCCTGAGGTCATAAATCTTTATTATTGACACTTAAAATGAAAATAACTTCTTTCTACCCAGAGCCAGTGTGTTTGTTTGAGGGTGTTCAGGCATCTGTCATCAAAATTTGAGTGTTTGAATGCCAAAAGGCAGGAACTATTTAGCGGGCTAATGAGCTTAGAGGGAGAATTCAGCATTAAGTTCTTTCCATACGGATTACTGAACCAGAGAACATTAGTTGGCTCATTTTAAAGTGCACATTTTAAACTTTAAGCAGGTGTCTTTCATGTTTGTAAAGCAAATTTTCACAGAGATTCAGCTGTTTTGCTTCAAGACATGTTTTGCTTGCCAAGAAAATGTTTCTTGATATACAATTTTGTAGATATTTGGACTAGAAACAAGACAAAAAATCTACGTAAGAAAAGCATTTTTTGCAGTGTGTCTGTTTTACCAATTTTACAAAAAAACAAAATCAATAATTATTAATATTATTAATATTAATAATAAATAGTAATTATGAATATACATATATACAGCACAAATAAAAAAAAAGTATTTTAAGCTTCTCTTTTGGAAATGTGCCAAAATGTGTATGCATGTGAAAATTGCTATATGCTGTGTATGCTGCTAAAAAATTCAAATCAACAGCAACTTTTAAAATGTATTTTCTAAGAAAAATGGTGATGTGTTCAATACTTATTTTACCCACTGTATGTATGTTATACGGCATGGATGACCAGGGATTGTTTGCCCTGAATAGATCGATACCTCAACACAAGACACAATTTCAAATCATTTCACCCATCATTCAAAGTCCGAAACTCTGAACTATGGTATATTAGAGGAGCTCATATTGCACAGTTCAAGCAATTGGTCACATTACAACTGTTAAAAGTTGAAAATTGCTGTTTTTTATAGTGATAGGGCTGAAACTTTGTTTGGAACACTTTAAACTAGTTTACAGATTTACTAAAAGATAAATACTATGTTTTTTACAGAAAAACCTATTGGTCTTAAACCACTTGAACTGAGATATTTGCTGCTTGCAGCTATATTTATTATTATTATCAGTAGTAGTAGTAGTAGTAGTAGTAACAGTATTTCCACAGTTAATAAGAATCAAATGAATTTCAGGTGTTTTATAAGGATTTTTTTTTTTTTGCGAAAAACAAGGTCTCATCATGTCATGCACCAGCTCCTCTGAAGTCTTATCTATACTATTTCTCGTGAGATTTTGAGTGTTCAAATGATAAGAAAATAATTGTTACTGTATGCTGATTATTATTTGATTTATTCATGATATCAAATGATAACATGCCCCATCATTTCAGTCCATATTCTGTTCATGTATTCAATACATCTTGGCAGCTGAGATCACAAAAGCGTGTCCTGGAAATCTTGCCAATGGCTGTGGTCATGACTTCTGAGGCTAAGACTTGGTTGATGTTTCTTTCAGGATACAATGTAATCATTGAAGTAAATGTCTATGTTGAGGAACTAGATCACCCCCCGTTCTCATTATAACATACAAATGCCATAAAGAAAAAAAAAATCAAAAGATACATGTTTGTACCTAACTAGTCCACATTTGTACTTAAAATGTACCTTTTAGTTACCAATGTGGACCCATTAGGTGCAAACATGTCCTTTTTAAATAAGTATACCCTTGTAACAGCTTTCATACCTTTATTTCTAAGAGTGTAAATGAAAACAAACAAACAAAATTTTTTTACATTCATACAGGATTTGTACGACCATATAATTTTCTGAAACATTATAAAAAAGGTCCATTGGTCTATTTCTTTGTTTACTTACCTTGTTTTATATCATGTTGTTTTGCCTGTTACTGCCATTTTATTGCTTTTCCCACTTGGCAACTGACAATCAAATGCAGTCACCAGGCTCTACCTGTTAAAATACTGTCTGTTGCTGTGGTCTTTTTCTTCTCATTGCTCAAACAGTGCTTCCTAGGGGACTGTTTTGTGCAAAAATTCTAAAAAAAAATTTTTTTGCATGATTTTTGCAGCCTAATTTGAACGATTTTGCAAACTTGTGCCAATATTTACAGCATTTCTTGTTTTGTTTTGCGTTGAAATATAAACAAAATTACACATTTTAGTTCTACATTAATTATTTGACCACAGGAACCATTGGATTCTGTTATCTATGACAACTTGAGGTATCACACTTTCTATATGCCAGGGGTGCCCAAATTTTTTCTTATGATGGACCAAAAACCAAACTTGATTGATGGCCAAGGGCCAAAGTTAAATATATCCAACTGTATTATAATATGATAATTTCCTCTTTAATTTAAAAATAATGGAGTTAAATGGAGTTTAATGCCAAATACACTAGTCAAGCTGCACCTGCCTTTGCCTTGATTCGTTCACTGAAGACTGAGCAGCAACAATATGTTGGTTAAAAATTTTCATTAAAATTCATTTACAACATTTAATAGACACATTTGCTTTTTTGTAGCTTAACAATAAGACAAACCAATAAATTAGAAATGACAATGTGCATTAAAGGCATTAACCCCAACATCCCAAAATTTCCCCTCTTCTTCTCAGATAGGATTGAGAGCCAAATCAAAGGTTACCATGGGCCAACTTTGGCTCACGGGCCCTAGTTTGGGCATCTCTTGATGTTTAATATGCAGTTCAACAAAGTAATCTTTATTCATATTTCAATAGTTTGAAACAATATCATTCATTCATTCATTCATTCATTTTCTTTTCAGCTTAGTCCCTTTATTAATCCGGGGTCGCCACAGCGGAATGAACCACCAACTTATCCAGGACGATTTTACGCAGTGGATGGCCTTCCAGCCGCAAACCATCTCTGGGAAATTAAACAATATCTTGTAAAATAAATAGCATGTAGATAGTTAAAGGTGTTTTCACACAAGCAGTTTTGGTCCGCATAAGGGTTCTTTTCACGTCAAAAAAAGGTACGTTTAGCTAGTACCGTACCAGAGTCCGCCTGAAAGAGGTGGTCTGGGGTACGGTTCGTGCAAACTCTGGTACGGTTCACTTCTGATGTGAATGCAATCGTACCAAATAACAAAAGATAACCGGCAACTGTACAACAAACTTTAGTTTTCATAATGTTCATTCATGTGTGTACAGTGCATCAGAAGGAAATTCTCAAGGCACAAGGCTGGAGAAGGTTACAGAAAAATTTCTGCTGCTCTGATAGTTCCAATGAGCACAGTGGCCTCCATCATCCGTAAGTGGAAGATGTTTGGAACCACCAGGACTCTTCCTAGAGCTGGCTGGCCATCTAAGCTGAGTGATCGGGGGAGAAGGGCCTGAGCTCTAGCGTTCTTCTGTGGAGAGAGGAGAACCTTACAGAAGGACAACCATCTGTGCAGCAATCCACCAATCAGACCTGTATGGTAGAGTGGCCAGACGGAAGCCACTCCCCACCTGGAATTTGCCAAAAGGCATCTGAAGGACTCACAAACCAAAATTCTCTGGTCTGATGAGACAAAAATTCACTTTGGAGTGAATGCCAAGTGTTACGTTTGGAGAAAACTAGGCACGGCTCATCACCAGGCTAATACCATCCTTACAGTGAAGCATGGTGTTGGCAGCATCATGCTGTGGGCATGTTTTTCAGCAGCAGGAACTGGTCAGGATAGAGGGAAAGATGAATGCAGCAATGTACAGAGACATCCTGAATAAAAACCTGCTTCAGAGTGCTCTTGACCTCAGACTGGGGTAACGGTTCATCTTCCAGCAGGACAATAACCCAAAGCACATCACAAAAATATTAATGGAGTGGCTTTACAACTCAGTTAATGTCATTGAGTGGTCAGCCAGAGCCCAGATCCAAATCCTATTAAACATCTCTGGAGAGTGAAAATGGCTGAAAATGGCTTTACACAGTCGCATCCCAACCAACCTGATAGAGCTTGAGAGGTACTGCAAAGAGGCAAAAACTCTCAAAGACAGGTGTGCCAAGCTTGTGGCATCATATTCAAAAGCACTTGAGGCTGTAATTGCTGCCAAAGGTGCATCAACAAAGTATTGAGTAAAGGCTGTGAATACTTATTAGAGCTGTGAACCTACACTGGTCTCATGGTTCAATTCGGGTACGATTATCATGCCATCGATTCAGTTCAATTCGATACCTCGGTGCATCACGGTGCATTGACGATGCTTTCCATACACAATTATATATTTTCTTCAAGCACAGCAATTCTTCTTTTAAAATGTATAAATATATTTATATTTATATACTATTTGTAATACAATTTTGCCCTTTAATACAAACAGTCAGATATATAAACTGTACATTTTAGCAACACAAGCATTTATATTAAATAAACAAATATTAACATCCCGCTCGCTTTCTGATCCTTGTCTACCAAGTTCTCTTACACCCCTTTGATTGGTCATCGCTCAACAGAAAGGGCTGTGACTGGCTCTTGCGCGCTGCACTCTCTCTCTCTAGAGAGAGAGAGAGAAATGGAGTTTACTTTCATTCTTTCAATCGCAGTGAAATAGGGGCTTTTGCTGTTCAGTGTCAGTGAAAGACTGTCCAGCAAACACACACGCAGTAAAATTGAGCACAGTTTCTGCGTTTTTAAGTAGTTGGAGCATTGTAAATACCCGCGCTCGCCTCCCTCGCCTTAGTAAGCTTTGGCAACATAGCGCATATAAGATAAATTACGTCAGTACATAATAACCGATTATGATTATTACTGAACCGATACCAAATTGTCTGTGTCTGCATCACGGTGCACAGAAGAAACAATTCGTTTGATACTTATGTACATGTGATTTTTCAGGTTATTTATTTTTAAGAAATTTGCAACAATTTCAAAACATCTTGTGTCACATTGTCATAATGGGGTATTGTGTGTAGAATTTTTGTTTTCGTGGTCCTCATCTAGCAACAGCTGTACACAAAACAGCAGTTTTATGATGCAAGCATACCGCAGTTCAGAAGGAAAAAAGATGGTGTGAACACAAACAAGCTGAGAAGTTGAACTTTGGTTCGGTCCAGGCAATTGAACCCAGTATGAAACACCCTAAGTCTTTAAAATAAAGAAAACAGTACTGGCAGTTTAGTACCAGAAACACTAACCCAGAAAATGTGTCAACTCAAACTATTAAAAATGTCTATAAATAACATCAAACGTCATCAAAAAAAGAATTGCCTTGAGATTAGCAATTCAAATCATAAATTAATAGACAAAACCATGATTCATAAAATACAGAAAACTAAGTTGATGGATATGTTTGACAGTGTAGTCAAAATTTGTAGATCAGTATAAAAATGGCAAGCTCCTATAAATATTGCATTACAGTTAGCATTTGCACAATCACAAAATTCTGGAGGGACTGCTCAACACAACAGCTGTCTGTTTTTTGATTCATTATAGGTCATGGAAATGCAACGTGTTTTAGTCAGTGAAAGTCCGAGAATTTGACATTTGGCTTAGAGTGGGAACCCTGTTTATAAGAAAGATCTTCGTTTTTTTTTTTTTTGCCAAAAATGAGAGGTCGTCATACACCAGCTCCTCTGAAGTCTTATCTACAGTATACTGTTTCTCAAAAGATTTAGAGTGTTCAAAGGATTAGAAAGTAATTGTAGTATGCTGATGATTATTAGATTTATTCATGATGTCAAATGATAATGTGCCACATAATTTCAGTCCTTATCTATTGGTTCTAAAAACACGCACAACTCCAATAACTGTTACTAAGATCTTTTTGATTCATATGATACTGCTTTCTTCAAGGTAAGCCTGAGAAACTGGGTGAGAGATGATTATAATTAGCTTTTAGATAAGCCTTGAAGTGCACATAAGTGTTGTGATTGTTGTTAGCTCCTTTGTTACTACTTATTTAAGAGCATCTAGGCTGCAAGTCATACTTGACAGATATTTCACCTGAGAAGATGCTGCAGGAAAGATCAGGCCTTGAGCACTTCGGAATTGCCCCTATGTAAATACGTATATGCCAGGTGGTTCGCTGCTGGCACAGACTGCCAAACATCCAGACAGGTGCTCTGCTGTAAAGCGGGACTCCTGGCCAGGGCAATGCATTGAGTGAAGCAGCTGCCAGGGAATGCTGAAATTAGAGGTGTGCACCCTGGGATGACTTGAAAGCAGGCCACATTTAAAGGTATCTTCCTCTTCGCTTAAGGCAGGAAATGGATGAAAACATCAGTTATGTGGAGCTTCAGCACTAGCCTCAGCTGCAAGCATGGTCTGCTATCGGTTGATCCCTGCAAATCAACATGATATGAATAGTTTCTCTGTGAAGGGAAAGTACAAAGGACTCTATGTCTAGAAGACTAAAGAAATTGTAAAGTAGTGATGGGTCATTCTTGAACGATCCGTTTATTTTGAACAATTCCTTCATTATGAACAAATATTTTATTTGACTAAAGAACAGTCATCTCAGGGAGTGATTTGTTCATTCGCACATGCACACATTGTGCAGGTGGAGTAGAAGATGTGTTTCTTTTTTCGAGTCATCTATCGAGTTCTATCATCACATGAAAGACATTATCCACCTTGCTTCAAGTTAAAAAGGCATTACTAGATGCTGGTATAAACCTAATCCCCCACAAATGCAAGCTTTGATTGATGTTTTGAAAAACATATTCATTATGGAGAAAATTACATACAGTGCACAACCAAATAGATATATTTGTTGACTTATGGTTAAAATGGGTTGAGTACATTACTCCTATTCAACCTAATGCTTTTCTTCTATAGAATTTTAAGATGTATTTTTACTGGTAATATTGTTTTCACCATCCTTTTTAATTATTTATTCATTTATTTATTTATTTTTTATTCTTTATTCTATCATTTCTTTTTTCTGTATATAGCTTTGTTAAGGATGATGTCAAATAAGGCAAAGGGATATGTTCGGTCGCTGCTATGAAGAAATTAGTGTTTGCTCTTTGGTTCCAGATTGGGAAATTTAAACTGTAAAAGCTGAAAAAGTGACATATGTCTGCTGATGCTGTGAATTGCATCTCTCTGCAATAAAAAAAGAAAGACATTATTCAAATACATGTAGACAGAGCAGAAAAGAAAAATATTTGATCTGTTAATCTCTCGAGTTCTCTGGTATGAGTCATCCATTCATCAAATGAAAGGCATAAGCCAATCATATGTAGTCAGAGCCAGAAAAAAAGATTTGATTGGTTCATTTCTTGAGTTCTCGGTTTTGAGTCATCTCTATACATGCTGTCACATAATAAACAAATGACTCAAAAAACCAAAGACTCAAAAGATAAACTAATTATGGGTCCTTTTGGCTTAGATATACCATTGTTTAAGCTTATACTTTATGGAACTGTCTGTCACGGAAAAAAAAACTTCAACTGTTTAAAAAAATGGCAGACATATGGGCATGTGTCACTCACATTTGGCTGAAGGGAGAGAGCAAGGATTTAAATGCAACAAAATGGGTTTATTTGATCAACAAAAAAAAAAAAAAAAAAAAAAAAAAAACTTATTATGTGCCCTATATACATATCTGGAGAGTGCCAAATACATATCAGGAGCTACATTTTCATGAATTCACCTAAGGATGATGTGTACGCTTTTTGAGATCTTAAATTTATCTATAGAGTGCCTGCGTTTTTTGCGTGAATCCACCAGAGGCCACTGTTGACTGGCTGACTGACCAACCGACCGCTCACCCCACCCGCCCCCTCACCTTAACCCAACCGACAGTGTTTTGAAAGCAATCCAGAAAAAGCAAAGTGGTAGGCTGATTTTTACCACGTTTTCAGATTTTACCACATTCTCACCATTACTTATTTATGTGTTTTATTTTTTGGCTTTAGTTTATGTCTTACCTGCTTTCTGGAACCTTTCTTTACCAGACTCAAACCCCGTCGTTATGGTCAACTCCACTCTAAGTCTCCAATCCTCCAACGTACACGACGAGCCACTGGTTAATCTCGTAACATCTGATAAGTCCACAGGTCCACACAAAGGTAAGCAGTCAACTGGTAACCACAAAAAGGAACGGCATCATATCGCCCCGTAGCATTCGTTTTAAAGATGAAATGCAGCCATATGCTCCTCTGGCTACATGATTCGCAATCTCCAGAAATGTATATAGGGCTACGCTTTCAGAATGAGCCTATGTTGCACTATACCAGGGGTGTCCAAACTCGGTCCTGGAGGGCCGGTGTCCTGCGTATTTTAGTTCCAAACCCAGTTAAACACACCTGAACCAGCTAATTAAGCTCTTTCTAGGTACACTAAGAAACTTCCAGGCAGGTGTGTTGAAGGAAGTTGGAGCTAAATTATGCAGGACACCAGCCCACCAGGATCGAGTTTGGACACCCCTGCACTATACTGTTAATTAGCACAGTCTTTTATTTTATTATTATTATTTTTGGGGGTTTTTCACCTTTATTAGATAGGACAGTAGAGTATTGACAGGAAAGCATGGGGAGCAGAGAGAGGGGAAGGATCAGCATAGGACTGTGAGGCAGAATCGAACTCTGGTCGCCGTGAGCACCGGAGTACATGTGTCAATGCACTAACCACTACACCACTGGCGCCGACATGAGCACTGTCTTTTGAACTTCCCCTTTACATGAACGACAAAACGAGGGGTAGGGGTAAGGAGAAGGGCTAAGGGGAAGAACTAGGATTGGGCCTAAATTGAGGTCCTGACTCTCTGTGGTCATTAAAAATCCCAGGGCCTAAAAAAATTACATTTTTAAACTGGGTGTGGGCCTCCTCCATACTACACTGTGGTAGAGAAATTCTCTAGGACACTGGAGTTACAACCCTATGCTTTTACAAGAGTTGTGGTGTGACTCCGGTGTATTGACCAATTTCCCTTCCTCTGCCCTTGCTTATCGTGCCCTCCCAATCATCTTCATCCACCAAATTGGCTCTATCACAATCTCATTGGTAGCTGGGTGTGTGGTGAGCACACTGGTGCCATTGTCCTGTGACTGCTGTGCCATGTATACTTGTTTGCAACAAACCAAAAAAAAAAGTGTGAACATCTTTAAACTGGGCCAGGACCACCTCCTCCATACTACACTGTGGTAGCGGAGTTGGCTATAATTTACAATAATGGGTGGCCACTTATAAATGGGCTAGTTCTGGATCCTCTAAGCAAGTGACCCTGGGTATATGTGCACAATCCATTTCTGCTTTTTAAGAACTTTATATATGGCTGAATGTATATTCTGCAGTAGACAGAAATACCCTGTTGAAGCTAGCACACATTGAGTCTCTCACATAGAAGTACTTTGCTTTACTGCAGTTATGCTTTATGTTGGCCTACTTTTTTATTAGGGTGAAGCAAATAATGAAGACACTCTGTGTGTTCAAAAACAGCAGCTGAGGTAAGTGCACTTGACTTTTTATGACACACATCTGAACGTGTGGCATAAAAAGCGACTGGCCTTGATGTTTTTTTTTTTGTAGGACTTCTTACAACCTACCCCAGAAACTGAGGGCTTTATCTTAGTTCCCTCTATCTTAGTGCCCTCTATCTTGTTTATGTATGTAAACAAGGTAATGTATTAAACGTTTAAGATTAATTCAATTTAATTCATTTTTAATTCTATAGCGCTTTTACAATGTAGATTGTGTCAAAGCAGCTTAACAGAAGTTGTAGTAAATTGCAACTGAAACTGTGTCAGTTCAGTTTTCAGAGTTAAAGTTCAGTTTAGTTCAGTTCAGTGTGGTTTGATTTTCACTGCTGAAAGTCCAAACACTGAAGAGCAAATCCATTGATGCGTAGCTCCACAAGTCCCAAACCAAGCAAGCCAGTGGCGACAATGGGAAGAAACAGAACTTCACTAATTGACTAAAGTGAAGGGGAAAAAACCTTGAGAAAAATCAGGCTTAGTTGGGCAGATTCTCCTCTGGCTAATCTTTCTCTGCAGAGCTGCAGTCTAGGCACTGGAGGCTAGCTGGAAGTCCATCATTGAGAAACTGCATGTGTGTGTGAGTAGGTCAAAGGCGGGTGTACAGACTGGCCCATCGGGATGAATGCAAAGACTAGTTTGTCACTGGGGTCTTGACTGCCACAGCATCTGCCCAGAATATGGCCTAGTCTAGGATTATGGAGACCTCGGGATAATAAAAAACAGACTAACATAAGCTTAGATGCCACTCAAATTATAATGTCTTTGGGAAGTGTTCCTAGCTCCAGTTGCCCTAATTAATGCAGCCTGAGTCCTTTAGAGGATTTGCATCTCAAAAGCATTTTTGTTTTATGTTTATGCTAATGTGTCATTAATCTAGTTTTAAACTGACAGAGTGTGTCTGCTTCCAGAACTGTGCTAGGAAGGCTGTTCCAGAGTTTAGATGCCAGATATGAGAAAGATCTACTGCCTACAGTTGATTTTGATATTCTGGGAATAATCAATTGTTCAGAATTACTTAAGCATATAGTGGATGTGAGGGGCTGTAATACACCAGGAGCTCCCTCAAATACTGTGGAGCTAAGCCACTCAGGGCTTTGTAGGTAGTCAATAAAATGAAAATTTATATATTTAATAGGGAGCCAATGCAATGATGAAAGAACTGAAGTAATATGATCATATTTCTTTGTTCTAGAAAGCCCTCTAGCAGCTGCATTTTGAACCAGCTGAAGTTTGTTAATTAGGTCTACAGGGCAACCACTTAGTAACGCATTACAATAGTCTAACCGAGAGGTCATGAAAGCATGAATAAGCTTTTCTGCATTAAACATTAATAGCATATGTCAAAGTTTGGCAACATTTTTAAGATAAAAAATTCAGTTTTACAAATGCTTGAAATCTGGCCTTCAAATGACAAGTTGCTATAAAAAATCACCCCCAAATTGTTTGACTAAAAATGAGGACTGAACTGAGAGTCCATCAAGAGTTAGACGGTGTTCTAGATTTTTGCATGTAAGGTTTTTGGGCTCAATAAGCAAGACCTCAGTTTTATCGGAATTTAGTATTAAGAAATTTTAAGTCATCCAATCAGCTATACAATCAGAAAATTAGTAAATTCATACAAATGATCAGGTTGAGAGGAGATAAAAGTTGTGTATCATCAGCATAAAAGTGGAAATTAACTTTATGTTTTTTAATCATGTTTTTTTTTATGTCAGTCTAGTGTCTGTATAAACTCATGCCTAATAGTTATTTCATTAACCTCTCAAAAACATTGAATGCTTGTTCAGGTTTAAGGTGAAAATGGACTGTGTCAGAGTTGTATATAAAAGAAGCATTAAACTAGACGTCAAGGAACTGAGGAACGTCATGGAGTTGAGGAACGTTCTCTTGTTCTCTGCCTATATAACCACACAAATAACAAAACAGGTTGAGAGCTATATGCAGCTTCAATGTGTTTTTTTGTTTTTCTTTGTTATGTCAAATATTGTATGGTGATCGCATCTCTGACAGCAGTGTCAGTGGGTAGTCAAGTGTGATAGGGTCAATTTTATTAAGGAGAAGCTGGTTGTGTGATGGTGATCGCTTCTTGTTTGATAGTGGCTTTATTATGCATAATAGATCATTTGCAGGCCACTATATGTGAAACCAGCATTGGTGACGCACTTAAGTATTGATTGCAGCCTTTAGGATAGCAATTGTGATTACAATCTTGACCCTGGTTTGACCAAAGACCACATTGAAGCAGTTTTTGGCCCCATCTAAGGGTCAGGATAAGAGGCGATTAAAAATCTCTGGCAATGACAACCCAGTCCTTTATTAACAGGCCATCAAAAAAACAAAACAACAACAACCACTTCAGGGAATCCTGTCATAATAAATTGGCATATAATTCAACTGAATGTTGGATGAACAACATTGAATTGAACACTTAATACACTCTGCTACGTCAAGTTATTACATCTAACGCATTGAAATAAGTATAACTAGTTATGATTATTCATATTCCCCATGTAAGCTAATTTGCTATTTTAATAAACACACCCATTAGGTTTAATTCTGCCTTTATTGTCTGTCTCTGTTAATTATATTGAACACTTCATTTTTACTCTACTTCACTGCGTTTGTGCACTATACTATTGTAGTCATTCTGAGTGCAGTTAAGCATAGCCCTTGATCATTTTGTTTTCTAGTAAAGAAGCATTAGCTCGCTCGCTGGCTAGTAGAGCAGATGGTGTTGTAAGCATTAAATTATCTTCTGGAACAGATTGTGTTGTGCTTTTACTTTGAAGGGATACTAGCCATCCACCTTTCTTTTAGCTGGTCTTAATGTATTTGAAGCTATTTCTGAACCTTCAAATATAATTCCAATCTTAAAATGTGTATAATACATGTATACAAAATCACTTAGCACTGAATTATTGTACATCCGTCCAGGCAAATTAGTCCACGGACAGCCTGTTCTTTTTCATTTGCAACTTTTCTAGCAATTAAAAAAAAATGCTAAGTGCTTGTGGGAAATATGTAGCCATTAAACTTCGAGAGGGGACCTTTGACAGTGTTTACACACTTTACAACAGAGGTCAGAAACCTTTTAGACATGCAGTGCTGTTTTCATTTTTCTTGTTAATCAGTGTGCACATCCATCCAGCCCAACGGTGCTGAAATCTATACTCCAATTCCCAGCATGCACCATGACATAAACAAATCATATACAATATTGTGGTTTAAAGTAAAACTCATAACTGAATTCATTTACATTTAGACATCTAGCAGATGCTTCTGTCCGAAGCAAATGAAGAAGCATTCAACATGGAGGGGCAATACTACTCATACAAGGGAGTTGTTAGTGCTCAGAGAAATAAGAGCTAGAGTAAGGATGAGAAGTTTGTTTAAACGCTCAAGTGTTTGGGAAAGAGGTGGGTTTTCAGTTATTGTTTGATCGCTACCATTGAATCAGCAGGCCGTGTGGGAATGAGAAGTTCATTACACCAGCAAGGAACAGAGAATAAAAAGGTATTGGAAAGTGACTTAGAGCTAGGGATGGCTGACGTGAAACTGACGTTTCGAGATGCAGAAACGCAAGTGTTTCAAAACACTGCACCGAAGCATGATCCAAAACACCCAGGTCATGTAACTAAGGTGATTCGAAACACCCAGGTCATGTAACTAAAGCGATTCAAAGCATCTGTGATTTTAAGAAGCATTTCGAGACCTGGCGAATCTGCATTTGACTGACCGGATCAAAAAAAAAAAAAAGAAAAAAAAAAATCTCATGTAGCCTAGTGGACTGTGTGTGTGCAAAGAGTAACTGTGCTGCTTGATGGCCCGAGTTTGAATCTTGACAACTTACAAGATTTGAACAAGACATACTTTTTCACAAAGTGTTCATTGGGATGCTGGACCAATGTTGAAACAAAACATGTCACAAGAGCAGAGCATTTAAAAAATAACATCTATAGCTGCATCTCCCTGGATCTGAACCTAATATTTTAGCATGGTAGTCGAACTTTCACCACTTCTCTAAATCACTGGAAGCCTCAACTCTACAACGTGGGGTTTATTACTTTAATTTACTTAACTGTTTTTGAAAACAGTTTTGAAAACTGGGTTTTGAAATGTTTCGAAGCTTTAAAACATTTGTTTTGACTGTTTCAGTGTTTCATGAAGCCTTGCTTTGCCCACCACTACTTAAAAACCTCTCTGTTATGGTACCTTGAGACCACGCTCACTTACCGACCAAAGGCTCCTGTAGGGAATGTAAATTTTCAGGAACAGGTGAAGGCGAGAGAGTGACGATTCAATGGATGTTCTGTTAGCAAGTATCACTTATTTGAGTTTGTTGCTGGCTTCAACTGGTAACCAGTGCAAGGAGATAAATAGAGGTGTGACAAGCTCTCTTAGGCTTTTTGAAGAACATATGAGCTGCAGCATTTTGGATGATACAGTATATCAACGTTTAGGTGTGCAAGTTGTGAGTCTGGCTAGAAGAGCATTACAGTAGTCCAACCTTGAAATTACAAGAGCTTGGACAAGAAGTTGTCCAGCATGACTGGTTAGGAAGGGTCTGATCTTTTTAATGTTGAGAAGTGCATATCTGTATGATCAAGCTGTGTTAGCAATGTGCTATTTGAAGGACAGCTGGTCATCTATGATTACCCCAATCCCAGTTGGATAGAGACATTGTGTTGAATGTGTGGAGTTCCAGGGAAGATGGGTTTTTTTGTTTATGTCAGATTAAGTTGTAGGTGATGGTCTTTCATCCATGCTGAGATATCCTCCAGCCAGTATGAGATCCTTGCAGCTACAGTTGGGTAATCTGGCTAAAATGAAAGATAGAGCCAGTGTTGCCAACTATTTTCAATAAAAAGGCAGGAACCTCTGCCCGAAAAGTCGCTAAATGTCGCTAGATTACGTCATGTCAATTTGCACATTACTGACGTCATCATGTTCTACTGTTCTGTTTCTTAACAAAATGTATTGCTGTTTGAATACAGTATATCAGCATGGATGTGTAGTAAATTTGCAGTAATATCTCAGGCGTAATAAAATTGGACAAGTTCCGAAACTGTCACTAAAATATCTGTGATTGTGAACAAGAAAAGAATAAACGGTCAATTAAATATGTTAAAATAAAGGAGAAGCAGATCGGTTTGACTGTACAAGGGAAATACCTCACACTCATGGTGCTAAATCATTTGCCGTCAGTACGCAGAGGAATGATCTGCTCTCCGGCTGCAGGAGGGAGAGACTGCTGTATGAGGACTGGGCCGCCTGTCAGTGCTCTGAGGCAGGGGAGGGACCGACAGCATCACCTGCAGCTCGTTGAGAAGATTAGGGATGGTACAATAGGGACACATGAGAGTCTATAAAAAATCTCCAGTAACACACAAAAAAGTTGCTAGATTTGTTGCGAGTCGCTTTTTTAAAAATTTGTCGCTAAGGGGGTCTGAAAAGTCGCTAAATATAGCGACAAAGTTGCTAAGTTGGCAACACTGAATATAGCTGTGTGTCGTTGACGTAACAATGATAAGAGAAACCTTGTGATCGAATGATGGTTCCTAGCAATGTAAATAGGAACTAGAAGGGGACCAAGGACAGATCCCTGAGGCACCCCTGTGACCAACTGATGAGCTTTTCAAACCTCTTCCCTTCAGGCAAGCCTGAAAGATCTGTCAGTGAGGTTAAGGACTCCGATCAGTGGGGTTCTAGTGATGCCCATTGAGGAGAGGGTGGACAGTTGAATCTAAATAAAATGGACTGGTTATAAGAAATGGTCTCCTATATGAAGGAAAATGCATGAATTGGATGTTTTAATCTAAAAAATAATCTAACCTACACATGCACACATTTAGTTGGTACAGTATAAAAAAGGCAGTAAATAGTAAAGAATAAAAAGCATAAATTTATTACAGTATTTCTTATTTAGCAGATCTACACCCTTAAGGAAACATCACAATTTGCTTGATGTGCAGTGTCTTGGGGATTTGTAAATAACAAATGGGTATCATGATGGAGGATTCAGTTGTTTCTTCGTGTAGTGTGCCATAGTACATGACAACCACTTCCATGTCTGTGAGCTTTGTGACGTCATCACAGAAGGTCTAAGATATATATTTTTTTCATTGTCCACAATGAGCTTCGTCACATGGGTGACACTGATCAATAGAAGAACATAATCTCTTCTGAAAGACAGAGAACTGTGCTGCTTCCATAACATTGAAGAAAGATTTGATGGCAATCATACGCTTGCCTGTATTAGGTGTCATCGTAGAACTACCATGATAGAATAAAAAGATAAATCGATAGCCGAGGCACTTTTGCAGCACAGTGTGTGAGTACTGGAATTACTGGTAAACTAACAAATCAGGCAATGAAAGAGACAATTATAAGTTATTTGCCTGGTTGATGACATTGCTGATATTTGGTAACCACAACACATCAAGATGTTATCTAGGCACAATTGCCTAATTTGACACAGTGACTTTTATAGTTTTACTATGACTTTCAATTTTATAGTGTTGATGATGTCACACCCTTATGAGCTGAGATACCGACGGGAAAGTTAGCTTTCTGAAGGAGTTTTATTACTGCATCCAAAACGCCTACTACTCAAGTAGTACAAATAGAAATGCACTCATATGATGATTTTGTCAGGGTCATCATTGCAGAAACAAGAGGTAGTAGAGTGACCCAAATGTATGGGTCATTACTTTGTGTCTAAGTGAAAGGAAGAACATAAAGGTGACCCACATTTCTGCTCATATGTGAATGTTCAGCTACATTTAAAAATGTTTTACTTATTTATTTTTTTACTAGTGAGCTTGAGGTGATAAAGATGGTCATTTTTGATGGTACATTGCCAGACATAAATGATTCAATACTTAAAATGTGTTCTCTCGTGAATTTTTTTCCAGAGTTAAGAATACTGTCAATAAAGTACAAGCACAAGATGTGCAGTTTTGCATTTTAATTGTGTTTGTTTATTTTAAATATTGTAGATTTTATTTAAGTACATTTGCTTGTAAAACATATATGCAATGAACAAAGAAATGAAGTAGTTTGCATTTGAGTTAGCTCATTAAAGAGATTGGTGGTTATCTTTGTGCTGAAGAGAACTTTTTAGCTTTTAGTTTGCTTATAGTTGGCAACGGTCAATATCTGGACAGTTTGTATAGTGTACAGTGGGTGACACTTGAAAAAGGGCCGCCGTCGCACTAAAAAAGTAAGAACGTGTTTTTAGGTATATGCTGCCAGGGGACACTAAGGGACAGGATGCAGATAGACAGATATACAGTAGCTGTAAAAACTCCTACTTGTAAATGAAGATGAAACAATGAAACAAAGCATTATTCCTTGATTAATCATTAAAAACTTGTTAACAAGCTTTATGATCATTGTAAACTTGCTAAGTGAAATGAGGATTCATTTAGCAAAGTGAAATTAAAGAAATAAGACAACTAAAATGAAAGTACAAACATACATACTAATAAGTAGGCCTGAATAAATAGTGTTTTAACCTATACATAGAGAAATGTCCATTGTTTGGTATTTTAAAGCAACAGGTAACAATTTAGCTTTTGAACTAGATATCCAGTTCAAGCACAATGCATCCCGACAGTATAGATATATTATTATCCTAATATTATTAATATTAGGCTATGCGATGGCGCAGTAGGTAGTGTTGTCGCCTGACAGAAAGAAGGTCGTTTGTTCGAGCCTCGGCTGGGTCAGTTAGTGATTCTGTGTGGAGTTTGCATGTTCTCTACGCGTGGGTTTCCTCCGGAATTGGGTAGGCTAAATTGTCCGTAGTGTATGAGTGTGTGTGAATGTTTCCCAGGGATGGGTTGCAGCTGGAAGGGCGTTCGAACATATTCTGGATGAGTTGGTGGTTCGTTCCGCTGTGGTGACCCCAGATTACGTAATAAAGGGACTAATCCAAAAAGAAAATGAATGAATGAATTAGTATTATTAAACATTTGTAGACATAATGCTCTCTTTCAAACAAGCAGATTTTTTTCTTTCTGTAGGCTGTTTGCTCTGCAAACATGTGAAAGAGAAATTAACTGAGAACATTTTTTACAGAGGATAAACAATATGCAGCTCACTTTGCGTGCGGATGTGCCCATTTATTTAATTAATAACCGCCACTAATAGCTATGCAAAAGGGAACCTATTTTGATTGCATGAGTTGCATGAGTGTTTTGCATGTAGTGGCAGTTGGTCAAATATTTGTAACCTAGCCTACAATAAATAAAAATTATTGATAAAGCAAGTTATACTGCAATCAGGTGATTAGCGAGAGATTAGGAGTCGATTACATACAATTCCACTGTTTTAAAGCACTGCACCTGTCCCACGAATCAGTAATTCAACTAAAATACAATAATAATTTATAGTAAAAAGCTTTTGAATCATACTAAAGTGTATCAGTGTATTATTTACAACTATTTTTAAAGAAGGCCACAATATTGTAGTATAATGTTTAAGGGAGGCAAGCTGGCGAGTGCAGCCTGAAATCCTCACTCCCATAGCCTTCTCCATAGAGCAGGGGTGTCCAAATTCAGTCCTGGAGGCCCAGTGTCCTGCAGATTTTAGCTCCAACTTGCCTCAACACACCTGCAAGGACGTTTCTAGTAAGCCTAGTAAGAGCTTGATTAGCTAGCTCAGGTGTGTCTGATTGGGGTTGGAACTAAACTTTGCAGGACAACGGCCCTCCAGGACTGAGATTCGACACCCCTGCCATAGAGCATTCGCCTCCCATGCTGGTTCGATTCCCGATTGGAATGAGTGGGTGGGTGTAGGACCAGTTGGAATACGATAAATGTAAATAGTTTTGAATGCCTTGAATTTTACTAGTCATCGGTGGTGTAATGTAACATACCTTATGTGCGCGCTTTACATTAACACCCGCCAACCTGCCAAATGCGGGTAGATTTCAGCTCTGGCGGGTTAGACAGACACCTCCACTAGCCACTTTGGCTGGTTGGAGATCATTTTTAAATTGTAGTAATTTTCCTTGTTTTGACACATAAAAAATTTGTGGCTAAGAAATACTTATTTGGTGTGGTCAGAGCTAAATTTGGTAAATCCTTAATTTTGAGCCCTGAAATGTCATGTGAAACAAAAACTGATTGTATTGCGACAACCCCTTTGCTTATGCACACTGAGCAAGCTAATAAACAACACACACAAGAAGTTCAATAAATGAGAAGGCATGTGGACATAACACATTCAAATCAAGTAATTTTAGCATGTCAAAGTCAAATTTATCCATTTAAAATATATTTTTCCAACAAGAAAAGTGTGGCTAGTGAAAATGGCGAGTGGCTAGTAATGTTGGAAATCAACTATCCACAGTGGCTGGTGATCAAAAAAAGTTAACTTTAAGCCCTGCTTATGTGTAAAAAACTAAAGTAATTAAGTAATTTGTTTATATTACTATTGTTGTATTACTACATGAATGAGTTGGTCAGTTGTGAACGTTTGACATTTTTGCAACACAGTGCTTTCCCACACTTTAACCAGCAGAGGTTGTCATTGAGCACTGATTTAGAAAGCTTTGAGTAACGAACCTTTTTCCGATACATTTCACCATCACTAGTGACATCTGTATATTGCAAGGACAAGGATAGTTTACCCAAAAAAGAAAAATCTGACATCATTTACTCACTGTTGGTATAGAGGAATTCAATAGTTAGAGGTTTTCGACTCTTCAAAATATCGTCTTTTGTCTTTAACAGGAGAAAAAAAACTCAAGGTTTGGAACCACTTGAAGAGTAAATAGTGAGTAAATTTACATTTTCGGGTGAACTATCCCCTTAATGACTTAACTACTTCATTTATTTGTTCATTGCATATGTTTTACAAGCAAATATACTTAAATAAAATAAATGAACAAATACAATTTAATGTAAAACTGCTCATCTTTGGTTTGTATTCTTAATTCAGAGAAACTATGGAAAAAATATGGGAAACATAAAAGGAAATCATGAGAGACACTATTGACAGATTTTTAAGCATTTAATCATTTATGTCTAGCACTGTGCCATCAAAAATGGCCATCTTCATTAATTAAAGCTCACTAGTAAAAACAATAAATAATAATAATAATAATAATAATAAAGAAAATGTAGCCGACTTAAAAACATTCACAGATAACAGAGCAGAAATTTGAGTCACCTTTGTGTTGAAGTGAAATAAAGAAGATAAAGCATTGACCCATACATTTAGGTCACTCTACCACCTCTTTTTTCTTTGGTAATGACCTTAAATAAATCATCATATGAGTGCATTTCATCTTGTATTTAAACTTATTTTAGCACTGCAAGATGAAGGTTAAACTGGCCTGCCTGCCTGAATTATATTCATTTATTAATTATGCTTATGGCGCAGCGTTTAGTCTGCTTATCAGCACAGTGTACTAATGAGCAATAAAACGAGTATGTAATGAGTGGAAGGAAACTGCTCGAGCTGTACTGGCAAAATGTCAGAAAATGCAAATTCAAAGGATGCTTTTGATGCTAGAGCTGTTTATTTTATGATTCTAGATCTCCTGGTGTAGAGAATGCTCTTAAATGAAGTGAAATTGGAAATTGGTGGTTAAAAACAAGCCATTTTTTATTGCATGAAAATTCTGAATGACATTGACGGTACATCTTGTGTTTGCTGTGTACTGAGACTTAAATTGTTCTGCTTCACTGAAAAGGTTTTGCCACAATGTATGATGAATATGGCAATCCTACAAAATTTTAAACAAACTAACAAAATGTTATGTCATAGCTCTTCTAAAATGCTCATATTATGGATTACAAAAAGTTCCTATTTTAGTTTTTGTGAGTCCTCAACAACAGGCTGATATACAGTGTGTACGGAAAGTATTCAGACCCCCTTAAATTGTTTACTCTTTGTTATATTGCAGCCATTTGCTAAAATCATTTAAGTTCATTTTTTTTCCTCATTAATGTACACACAGCACCTAGTACTGACAGAAAACAGTATTTGCTCAGTATTTATTTAAAGCAAGCACCCTTTAGGTCTAATACTGCCATGAGAATTTTTTTTTTTTTAGGTCTCTCCAGAGATGCTCAATTAGGTTTTTGTCAGGGCTTTGGCTGGGCCATTTAAGAATAGTCTTGAAGTTGTTGTAAACCACTGTTTAGCTTTGTTTTAGCGCTATTTTAGCTGTGTGCTTAAGGTCATTGTCTTTTTAGAAGGTCATCCTAAAGTCATAACCAGTCATCCTCAAGTACATCTCTAGGATGATCAGAAGAAATAGCCAGCACCTGGATTAAATATACAGTATGAGTATCACTGCAAAGAGGTCTGAACTACTTAGGACCATGTGATATTTCAGTTTTGTTTTTTATAAATCAGCAAAAATATCAATAATTCTGTTTTTTTCTGTCAATATGGGGTGCTGTGTGTACATTAATAAGGGACAAAAATGAACTTAAATTAATATAGCAAATGGCTGCAATATTACAAAGAGTAAAACATTTAAGGGGGTCTGAATGCTTTCCGTACCCACTGTACATGCAAGGTCAAAAACATTTTTGTTGTCTTATAATATACATTTATTTTGACCTAACCATCCCAATGACTTTCAAATAATTTGTTTAGCGATTATTTTTTTTTATTGCTTGACACTAATCTGCTATGATTAGTACAATGCCCAGTCTTTTCTGACTGGTCAACTGCATGCAGCACATGTTGAATACAGAATGTCCATCATTCTTTTAAAGTGTTGAAGCAACAAACACTTATGGTAGAGAATATGTGTGAGCCTAATGATATATA
>CAIGQZ010032543.1:2438319-2450337 GCA_903798205.1 Danio tinwini
CAGCCAATCAGATTTGAAAACCAGACAGAACTGTTGTATAAATATATGCTAGGGGTGGCATGGTGGCTCACACGAACATGGTGAGAACATGCAAACTCCACAAAGAAATGCCATCTGGCCAAGCCAAAACTCGAACCAGTGTCGTTATTGCTGTGAGGCCACAGTGCTAACCACTGAAATAATGTGCCGCAAAATGAGTAGGTTAGCCAAATAAGATAATAAGATAATACAAATTCTGTAAAAATAATAATATTTAAATAAGCACTAGGGGTTCCCAAACTTTTCAGCATGTGACCCAACAATGCCAGTAACTCGCGACCCCCACATACCTTCGAGGTGGCTAAAAATATACAAATGTTGCACACACAACAATAGGTCTATATAAACACAAGTATATTGACAACACAAAAAAGTGCAACAGTCTTAACAATCACCGGTTATAATTTACATAGTCATTTGTTTAATTTAATATTAACCTGCCCATTTCCACTGAGGGGTTCTGTACGGTATGTTTCTGTGCATTTTTATGTCCGTTTCCACAGTCAAAAGGTACCAAAAATCCGCACTGTACCACTATTTGGGTACTCTTTTGAAAGGGTACCTAGCACGACAAAAGGGTACCAAAAAGTGCAGCTGAACACGCAGCTAAATGCTATTGGTTTACAGAGAAACATCACTAGCATGTACACAAGCCAGGAGAATGAAAACAAAGGAAGCGCCATTTTTAAATATACAGCAGAGACATTACACCATAATAATATATTCATATAATTATGAGCCATAGTCGACCCGAGCTTAAACAAACCTTCTCATTGTCTTGATGAACCACCACAAAGCCAAGAAGAACAAAATCTACCGTGTCCTATTTTTTGTTTTAAGAGGTTGTCTATATTCACCGTGCGTCTATATTTGAAATAACAAACTTCTTGAGCTGATGATAATAACATGCACGTGATTATAGAAGTGTTTCTGACATTCGATCCTTTCAGAAATGGACAAACGCGAGAGTGACGAGTAGAAAAACAAAGGAGAAAGAGGATAAAAACAAAGGAGCCAATGATTCTTTCAGCAACCTGATAAAGGTGACTCGTACCAACCCGTACAGTACTGTACTGTACCACTCAGTGGAAACGGGCCATTACAGTGTAAGACTCAATTGTCAGGCAAACTTACAGCTGTTTGTGTCAACAGTCTGACAGCCTTTGTGTATCTGCATGTTGTATGGGGGGCTGAGTAAAAAAAAAAAACTCATATATTTTGAATTTAGACAGCAATACCTAGTTCAAACACTAGGTGTCAATCCTACATACTGCTCCTTTAAACGAACAAGACTAATGTTTTTATTCCTCAGGGGTTTGCAGTAGTTTTCTGTAAAACAATAAAAAGGAAATGATAACAGCAAAGAAACAGCAAAGATTCAGGTTTCATTTGTATTTTCTTCCACCAGGTTTCGGTACAGGATTGCTTCCCCAGTTGTCAGGTTTACATGTGCTGATAGGACCTCAGTAAAGCTGCTCTGCCTGACTGGCTACAGAGCTTTATGGCATTGTGACAAAAGGCACAACACAATTATTGTCCATTACCCAGGCGACCGAGACTGAATGAAAAAGAAAGAACCAATGTGGCTTCCTTGATGGATATGAGTCTGCATGCAAATGCATTCAGCTTCCCCGGTTCATGTCACACCTTCTGCAGCCAGTCTGGGTGATTCATTCTCCCTGCCAGGGTTAAGACAAATTCCTCCCATTCTATGGTGGAGTACAAGGGCAGTAAATGTCATAGACATTAATATGTACTGCTAAGCAATTAGGTTTCATTATTTATAATTATTCAGAAACTGTCATATTTCATGAAATGGACAAATTTTGTTTTAAGGAATTTGTTGCTTTCACGTGTTACCTAGTTGGACCTGGACATCATCCCAAATCATATTTACTACTGGAAAACTGTCAGGGTGCTGCCACCTCCGTCTAGTTTATTTATGTTTTGGTGCCAGAGCATGACACTCCTTGTTGTTTCATCTCTATGGGAGGTGAATGCCTTCTAGTTTGATCAAAAATATGTGCTAGCCTTTATTTCTTGTGGAGAGCAGGACCGGCCCTGGCCAATTTGACGCCTTAGGCAAGATTTCACAGAGTGCCCCCATGCCTCACAGCCCATTCCAGCAATAATCATTGAGTTCAAACATTTGTACAGAAAATCCATAGCTTTTTTTTTTACACACAAAAAAACATACACACAGGATATCAGCTGCTACTGACAAGACATGCCACACACAAAGCACTCAAGACAAAGAGAGATGATGAAATTGTCAACCATTACATGAATTTAAGAGTTGTACTTCCATACAGATGTGGCTACTGCGAATGCGCATTTTTCTTTACGCACAGTGCTGCAATTTGTCATGCGCAGTCACGTGTTGTACTGCAGCTGCAAAAGCTACCTTTTCATTTAAAAAAATGTAAATAATTTTTGTGCTTTATGCAATAGCCACCAGGTGGCACAAGGAACAACTGCTTTTCCATTGACTCAGTTGTCAATAGTTTTTGTCACATTTAAAAGGTGTGTTTATGCATGAAAAGGCGTGTTTAGATGCATGTATTTGTGTGTGAGAGACCGGGCAAAAGCGCGTTCGATTCAGCTCCGTTGATGCCTTAAGCAGCTGGATTTCTTTCTTTTTTTATTTTGGAGATAATGAATACTTATTTGTATTCACATATGAATACAACAGAAAGACATAAAACTTTACAAATTACGTGTCCACTTTTGTAGGCTCAAAACAATTTCATAGATCTAGCTAAAAGTTCCTATGCTATATTGAAATCATTTAAAGATATTAAAATATTGGATATAATAAAAACATTAAACAAACCAATATAAAACAAAAAAAAGTTGTAACGATTTAGGAATATACAGTATAATATAAATAAATTAAACCGTTTTAAGCCATTTTGAACATTAATTTCACCTAACTTGATAAGGTAAATTAGGTAAATTTAATAATTTTTTTTAATCTTAATTTTTTTTTTCCTAAAAACAATAGACAACAGAGTATATTATAATTCTATTATTTTATAATATTATTTATAAAGTATTTGGATTCTATGATATTAATCAAATCTTGCAAACAGTGCTTAACTGTACTGAAAGAAAATACACAAGAAAGAATGCTGCTTTGAAAGAGAAACTTATTTTATAGTGCTTTAATTTTAGATAGTTATTTAAGATTTTATTTTTTTTTCTGAGCGGTATTGGTTTACCGGCGAGCAAGCGCACGACCATGGAGCAGAATGCTTAGCTGAGCTTCACACCGCTCAGGGGTGATTTTCTGAAAACCATCATTAAGGCAACTAAGGTCACAAGTTCCGTCCTTACAAACTTAGTTCATTGATTTGGCGTTTCCCAAATCCATCTTTCCAACGAACATTCGCAAACTGCATCGCAAACTTGTACACTTGCAACTACACCTCTGGATCTGTAGTTAGAAACATAGTTCCTGGCTGTGTTCTATTCTCCTCTATGCCCTATTCATTTAGAACATTAAAACTTGGAATGATAAAAAAAAGCATTGAAGTCATCACTCTATGGTGTATTTTTACAGTTCAGTTTTAGCCATCTTCATGTTTACAATTGTGCTTCCTTTGCAGTGCACTTTGAAAAAAATTATGTCATTTTGAATACAGCTGTGGCTCATGACCTATAGGTGACCTATTATTTAAAAGCGGAACTTATGTTAGGTCTCTAAAGCTTGTGAAAACAAAAAAACATAGCATACGTTAATGCTTTTAATTTATAGTAGGTTATTTATTAAGAAATGTATCTGTACTGTATATGACATGGGCCTGTTGGCTAAAACATTTCTGCAGAGGTTTGCATGTCAAATTGTAAAAGTAGACCTTTCAAAAAATAAATAAATGAACAATATCCTACTTAAATAATAATAATCATCATCATCATTTTTGATATTATTATTAAAGTCGATTTTTTTTTTCATTTTCTAATAAAAATAAATATTACATTTTAATTTCTTCATAAATAGCCTCATTATTTATTTTTTATTTCTATGATTTATATATGATATTATTATCATATATAATATATGATAGTTTTTATATAACACGATTACTCCTAGTAATCGTGTTAGCTTTTGTAAGTGATTTTATGTTTTAGAATCAAATGTGGAATGTTTTCAATAATATTTATAAAAGAAACATCGGCTCTATATGTGCCATTTACATATATTTTAATTAATATGGGAAACGAGAGCATGTTTTTACCAAAACAAATATTGGATTTTATTTTATATGCATGTTTGTGTAAAACAGTATAATTTGCACAAAGAAATGATGGGGTTCTTCTCTAAAGAAGTTGTTACCACCCCGTTTAGAGCATCATTATGGGCATTTTACGTTATAACTAACATGGTTCAAACGATGGATCTGCGACAGAGAAAGGTTTTGGGAAACTACACTACACTACATCACTACATCAATCTTTTCCCAAACAATGCATTGTACTATGATAGTTCAGCCACAAGTTAGGTTGTTGTTTGGGAAACGCACCTCAGATCCGCTCACATGCTCTGGTTGCTACAGTATGTCAGTTCACTATGTTTACTATGTTACATAACCCCCTGCTGGCCATGTATTTCTGGTGTTAGACTATGTTGTGCTGTGCCGCACTTTACTGCAGTAATGTGCGGCACCCAGTCTGATCTCACGAGGAAACGTAAGTATTTACGATTTGTCAGTTTAGTGGCTAATTCGTACGAATTTGTATGAGTTCAGTCATACGAAAATGTACGATTTTAAAAAGGAGGTGTGGCACCTAATCCCAGCCCGTCATTGGGTGATAAGCAAATCGTACAAATTAGCCACTAAATCAAAAAGTTACGAATTGTTGTGAGATTGCGTTGGCGACACCACTTTAGATCACTCACGCATTCTCAGTAGCCATATCTGTACAATCAAAACTAGAGCACCTGGAGGAAACCCACGCCAAAATGAGGAGAATATGCAAACTCCACACAGTAACGCCAACTGATCCAGCCAGGAGTCGAACCCACGACAGTGCTAATCACTAAGCCAACTGACACCCCTCGGTCATTACAACTTTAACTTTATTTATTGCTGCTTTGTTTGCTTGTTTGTGAACTTTTTGAGTTTTACCATTAAAACACTCTACTCAACAATATGCTAACGGCCATTCAGAGTAAAAGCATGACAACCCTGCAAACAAGACTGTTCTGGTCCATAATGGGCCCACTTAGGGCCAGCATAAGTGCCCGAGCAGGCTGTCAGTGCAAGGATATAGACCCTTTTCACATTTCTGTGTTCCTCAGCAGCAGCAGTTAGGTAAACTTAGAGCTAACAGGATAATTATTTCTATTCTTTTTTGGTCAAATAATAAAATAAAACATAATAATATGTAACATAATATAACAAACATAATGTTTAATGACTTTCAGAAAAACAAAGAAAAAATAGTTTGAGCCTGATAGCATTAACCATAAGAGGGAACAGCATCAAATTTACTGTCCTGCAAGTGACAATTAGTTCTTGTTTTTTTCTTTTTTGCTGTATGCAAAGATGCTATAATATAGAGTATAACCTTATAAATGAACATAGATAACACAAATCAAGATATTAGAAACTTTCAAGGATGCTGATGACCATTAAATGCACAATCAGCATCTTGTGAAAAGGGTCCATTGAGAGTTTGCTCGCTGGCAAAACATTGGCCTCTTAGTGCTGGCCCTACAAGAACAGCCCTTTATTCTGCTTATTAACAGCACGTGTTTATAATCAATTCTTAATAATTTATTCATTTTCCTTTGGCTTAGTCCCTTTATTCATTAGGGGTTGTCACAGCAGAATGAACCACCAACTTATCCAGCTTATGATTTATGCAGCTGATGCCCTTCCAGCTGCATCCCAGTACTGGGAACGTTCATCCACTCTCATATGCACACATTGAATTTATATTAAAATTTATATGTCTTTGGATTGTGGGGGAAACTGGAGCACCCGAAGGAAACCAAAGTGAACATGAGGAGAACATTTAAACTCCACACAGAGATACCAACTGACCCAGCCAGGACTTGAACCAGCGACCTTCTTGCTGTGAGGCAACAGTGCTAACCACTGAGCCACAGTGTTGCCCCCTCAATATTAGTCAGTTAATCACTTAAATATCTCATTAACTTCATTAATGCATCTGTGTTTTCGAATCTGTTTCAATCACTAAGTGAAGTTTATTCATAAACTAATTTCGAGAGGATCACGTGCTTATGATTGCTTGCGGCTGGTCTCGCATTATCCAATTTATGATTCACCAATCAGACAATTCCTAAGCCACTATAAATACCCTAAATTCCATATCACAGCCATCCACCCCTACTCCTCCTCCTCCTTTCCTAGATGGGTGGCACGGTGGCCCAGAGCTTTGCACTGTTGCCTCACACCAAAAAACGTCACTGGTTCTAGTCTTTACCAAGCCAGCCAACGTTTCTGTGCTAAGTTTACACATTCTCCCCATGCTCAGGTGGGTTCAGCTCAAGGCTCAGTTGACATGCAGTGAGGGGTTTGTGTCTTTAATGATCTACGACAGTTTGGGTTCATTGAACAGTACAAATGATTAATTAATCTATATGAAACAGTCCCTTAAAAGTCACGTCTTGCTTTCAGTTTCGGGCTTAGGCACGCTTGCACTCACACTGTAAGCGTACCACCCCTGAGCCAAAGTTAACCGTGCTCAGGCCCACCTTTTCCAACCGGGCCAGGGCCGCCCAAGTGAACCGTGCCTGAGCCCGATTCAGAGCGCTCACACTTCTCAAACGATCCGGGAAAGGGGCCTGGGCACGGTTCGGATAGCATAGTGTGAGTAAGCCCTTAAGCTAGATGACAAGTCGGCACCATAGACATGCTCCTAGTAAGTAGTTATCTCCTAAGAGCAATCACTGTCTATTCATCAGCCACTACAGCAGGGGAGTTCTCGAGATACCTGAGCTCAAACTCCCCTCTCGCCTTCTAATCAGGAGGGAGCCCCAGGCTCGAGGATCTCAGGGATCTCTCCTGGGACAGCATGCCAAACAAGCTTTATAATCAATCATCAGCTAAGTGTAAAGTCTTGAATTGAGGGTGCAAAGCTGATGAAAATTCATTATTGAGTTGATTCAATATTGGGTCAACGAAGGTCTGCTATCTGGGATTCGGCTACAACAGCAGGTAACAAAGTTTAAAATAGGTCAGATTTTAGTTGTGTTATAGGTTTGGAGGTGTTAAAAGAATGACAAGTTTGCCATACCCTAAAAACAATCCAACAAATCAAGGTGTGCTGTAATAGTCCTAAAGCATGCAAGAATATTGTGGAAAGGTATGTCCAGACAAAGCAAACTTTACAAGTAAAGTTTGTAGATTATTAGAAGCCTTTTTGTGTTGGCCATGCTGCTCTCTGTACATTGTTTCCTGCATCCTGTTAGATTACTGGTCTTTGTTCACACTGTTCTTAAAGACAGACACTAAAATGTTAAGAGGAATAAAATGGACTGACCGTGTGGTAAAACACATCTGAAAACTCACTACTTTACACTTGCCTATTCATAAAATGTTTTTCTTTGGTTTATGTTTTTAGATATTTGAATGTTTTACCAATTCTGAATGTTTTACTAATTGTGAATGTCTTTAGCCGGAATGATTCATTTTTAGTGTTATTCTAAACCGTTTTATATCTATGTCTTTTTCTGGTGTAAAGTGCCTTGAGAATTAAGTTTTAAAGGAGCTATAAACAAATAAATTATTATTATTATTATTATTATTATTATTATTATTATTATTATTATTATCTCTCATGTGACATTGTCACTAATATAAAAATCATTCATGCACACAAATTTGGAGAATGACTATTTCAAATCTTCAATTTTCCATCTTCAGACTTCAAAGTGTGCCCATGCAGTGCCAGTGTGGGCTTGATGAGGGCTCCTAGGGGCTGGGTGTGGACACTAATGGGTCAACATTTTGCCATTAATCAAACTCTTAAGGGCTCTGTGTTGACAGCCTGCTCTTTGCCCGAACAAGCTAGCCCATGCCAGGCCTTCATGGAATTAATGTGGACTCTCTGCTAGTGTGGGCTACTCTCACAGAGCCCTAGTGAGCCTGCAACTATGGGCCATAATTGGGCTAGCCCACACAAGGGCTGTTTAGATTTGGTGTAGGCTCGGCATAGCCTGCAGTGTCCACGAAAACCCAGCATGGGCCCTGCACAAGCATATTTGCAGGGAATGCTTTATCATCAGAAGAACATTACAGATATTTTAACAGTGCAGACGCATGTCTTTTTAAACAACCTTTTACTCCTAAAAAACAAAACAGAACTTAATTAATTAAATATATGTTCTTTCACAGTGGTATGGTGATCCAGTGGTTATCACTCACAGTCAGAAGGTTGCTGGTTTGAGTCCAGGCTGGGCCAGTTGACATTTCTGTGTGGAGTTTGCATGTTCTCCCCATGTTCACATTGGTTTACTCTGGGTGTTCTGGTTTCCCCCACAGTCCAAATACATGCTGTTTAAGTGAATTAAATAAACTTAAGTTTTCCATAGTATGTGTGTGAATGAGAGAGTGTATGGGTGTTTCCCAGCATGGTGCTGGGTTGGAACAGGAAGGGCATCTGCTGTGTAATACATAAGCCAGAGTACTCAATTGTTCCAACCCTGACAAATCAGATACTAAGCAGAGGCATAGCCGGCCCTCTCAATAAGCGAACTAATCGGCTGCTTAGGGCCCTGCCGCCACTAGGAGGCCCCCTCAACCTTGCTAAAATCATTTTTATTAGCATTTTACAAATTATGTTCATTGACAGTGCTTTAGTACTTAAATATTTATAAATTTTCACTTAAAAGAAAAAAGCACAACTTTAATAAAGTTTCAATTGTTTTTGTGCAAAAGTCATGTGATTAACAGGAAGCTCGCAGCATCTCATTTCTCATATGCGTTGTGTTCTCGCGATTCGAGTTTGTTCTTCAAAGATAACCTGCAAGACCGACAGATTCTTCAGACGTAGAAAAACGGGGAAAATGATGACTAAACAAGCACAAAATCATTTTTTAGCATCACTTAGCATAAAAAGTACTAATGATGATGTTAACGACATAATCTAGTAGCACATTTATTGAAAATAGGCAATTACAGATTAGTAAACGTTGTCTACTTATATGAAATATTACATTTTTTCCTGGTTTTACAGACCCGTTTTTAGTCTAAAACGCATGTTACTGAAGTGTTTTTCACTGACATATGACATATATTTTGCACACTGGTAATATATTTTTTCCTGAGACATGTTTATAAAAGTTATGTCCTAATTGAATTAATCATAATTTAATATTAGCTCAAATGTAAGAAACAGGAAAGGAGACTGAAGAAATAATAAAGTTTGTGTTTGGGTATTTACATTATCCCAGTATTTTTTGCTTCCCATTTTCTCAGTTTTTTATATGAATTTTTTTCATATTTACTTTATTTTATTTGCTTATTAATTTTCTTATTTATAAACAAATATTTGCATTAATGTTAATTGTTTTGTTGTTGTTTTTTTGAGTTTTTAATGAGTTCAGAATGTATATTTTAATATAAGTAGTGCATTTTAACATTTAACTAATTATTGTTCAGTGTCGTTTCATTGCAGGGATTTTTACTTTTGGAATTTATTAAAACAAAATGATAAAATCTTCATTTTATGTTTGCTAAATTAATAAATATGTTTTAAACACTCTAGAAGGTTGCAAAATAAGCTGCTAGTTGACAAAAACAGGGCTGTTTAAAAATGTCCAAGCCAGAGTTCGAACCCTATGCTTGTTGTTGTGATGCTTTTGCCTGTTTGTATAGAGAACTGTGTTGATGGTTGCTGTTTTATCAGTGAAGAATGTTGTGTATTTGTTAGCTGTTTGAATTAATGAGGGACCTGGAGGAGGAGGACAGAGTATGGGCTGTTCCGCTGAATGAATGCCTATCCTAATGAAAGCTTCTCTGCTATGAATAAGTAGTTTTACCTGATGATTGGACAGACCTTGGTTTTAATGTTAACACACACTTAAAACATCCGACAACATGATGCAAGAACAAACAAGACTACAACACATGGTAATGAGGTAAACAGCTAAATGAAACACAGTACCTAGTCATGACAATGTTGCTAAAAACAATTAAACAATCAAAGACGGTCAATTAAACAATTTTGACGGTCCATTTGAGTATTAGTAGACTGTCTGCTTAATACCATTTGATACTGCTCCTTCAACAGACATTTTATTGACTGTAAGTAACTTTGCAAGTACATGTCAACTTACATTAACTCTAACCCCAACCTGAGTTATGGACCTTTTTCTTAGAACACAGAATCAATTATTATGCTTTGCACGTACGCACAAGGAGAATGCTAAGAACTTCCGGTCTGCAGCTGATGCGCGTAAACAGTCACATATGGACAGCTTTGAAACTATTATTTTAATCTATTTTACTAGCTTTTAACGTCTTTGAACTAATACTGTTGTCGGTCAGCACCACCTCCTGGACTGATTATTTTAAAGGTGCAGTATGTAAGTCTGACACCCAGTGGTTGAACTAGGTATTGCTCTCCTAGATCAAAATAAAGGCAAGTGCGGGTTGCCAGATTGAGTACAGGAGCGAGTGATTTAAACTGTGTTCTAAATAAAAGCAACGACACGTGATAGAGGGAATATTTTCCATATTAAAAGGAGTTTTGGTTCTAACCAACACCTCGAATTGATAGAAATGGCTTTTGTTTCTCACAGCTGAACATGTGAAACCTATGACAGTGATCACCTCAGGTAAACGTTGTGTGCTTTATTCAGTGCTCAATGCTAACAATGCAGGTTTGTATGCCATTTTACATGATATTTATTGCCATATACTGAAAGCAGCAGCAGATAGTTCACCTCAGATCTTGAAAATACAATAAACCGTTTGAAATTGAACTTTAGAACTGAACACATATGAGTGATTCAGCATCTACATTTAATGATGTTAAAGAGGGTTAACATGTATTAAATAGATTATAAACCTTACCGCTTCATGAATAAGTGCATATTCTGTGCTTCTGAATGGATGTATTTAAAATTCTGTCATGTTTCGTCTGGTGAAAATAGCCAAATTGCTCATCACTGTGTATCTCGTCACAAAGTGTGTTGTTAGGACAAACGGTAACAATGTAACCTGCTCACGTTCGTAATATTTATATAATTTGCTAATTAATAACCTCATGTGGAACTGAATCTGTCTCATTTTGACATCTGATACTGTCCACTGACACTGTCGCATTTCGCTCACAGACACATGCTTTCAGAGTCTTTCTAAATGAATAAATGAAATACGCTGTTTTCCAACAAGGCAACCCGGAGTGCTGAAATATAATTGGCTAAACTGGCATTGTGCAGGTGAAATTTACCTAAACAAAGACAGTGTTCCGGCACGAAAAAAAAAAAAAATGAATATCTGACTTCAGCATTGTTTTACAGTTACACAAGTATATTCACTTGGGATGTTTCTTAAATATCTGCACAAATATTATGGTATTTTTATGCTTTAGAAGAGTCAAAAACTTACATACAGCACCTTTAAAAAATGTGATCCAATGGGTTGGAAAACAACTGCGGCGAGTCATTTATCCTCCAGTCTGACCGTTAGACTGCATCTTTGTGCGGTTTTAATGGAGCCTCGCCATCGCTAAAGTGAACAATTTCTGTCTTTTTTTAAATATATAACCAACCTAAACAAATGTACTTCACCCAAATACTGATGCATTGATTGAAAGACTGGCACAAAGTGAAAATAAAGAGGCATTTTAATGACAAAAAAAGCATACCATAGTAAATACTACACACAAACTAACTAAATAAAACATAAACAGCTCTCGTTTAGAATTAACATGCAAATCAGCCAGCAGAGTATCAGTAACAGATGTTTATTGGTCATTTTTGGAAATTGCATGACTTAAATA
>CAIGQZ010032543.1:2451589-2467602 GCA_903798205.1 Danio tinwini
CACACACACACACACACACACACACACACACACACACACACACACACTATGGCAGTGGTCCCCAACCCTTTTACCACAGCGAACCAGTCAACAATTTTACCGGGGCTCAGGGGGTGGGGGAGTTTGTGGTGGTTTACAGGTTGCTAGGCGATTATCAGGCACTCTAGGTAAACGATGGCCATGCCGCCCTCAGTGTTTGTGCTGGCCACCCTTTCATGGATAAAAGGGAGTAGTCGGGGGATGGTAGGGGGTTGTTAGGGCTATTGAGGTTGGGGAATAGATTCCCATGCTGCCCCTACCAAGAGACCGGTGTTCGTGCCCACCCTTTGAGGACAAAAGTGAAGAACGAGGGGGGAGGTCGTGGACAAAAGTAAAGAGGGGGCGAAGCCCACCATCTTTTGCGATCTCCAGCAGTTGATCTTCTTGCACAGGCAGGGTGAATTCACCTGATTTGTTGACAAATGAGTTATGAATCTATTCCTTGGCAGTTTGCGGGTCCTTCACAGGGCATTTTCCCCTTAGCAAAGAAACTTTTCAAAGATGTCTGTTTCCTAATCATTTTGCTGCCTGTAGGTTCAAATCGGGCGCTCAAGTGACCGAGATATAATCGAGAGAATACGAATACGTCTTTTTTCAAAATAATATATTTTCAAAATAAAATATTGTTCAGACAGATTATAAATAAAACGGAAATAATTAATTCTATTAATAATAATTAATCGATTTCTTGTGTGGCCTGGTACCAATTGATCCACAGACTGGTAGCGGTCCGCAGCCCAGTGGAACCTGCACTTCAGAGAACCTGAAGAGAAACTGCACTATGGCCAATTTAGTTTGTAAATTTACCTATACCTAATGTCTTTGAACTGTAGGGTAAACCGGAGCACTTGGAAGAAACCCACGTGAACATTTGAACATGCAAACTTCACACAAATATGTCACGTGGCACGGCTGGAACTCAAACCAGCAATATTTCTTGCTTCTTGCTGTGAGGTGACAGTGCTAACCGTTTAGTGATTGTACCACCTCTGACTGCAAACTTTTATATTAATTTGTGCCTGGGCTTAAGTAATAACTGTCTATATCAGTAGCTATTTAGCTAGCTAGTTAGATACTTTTTAGATATTGTAGATACTCTTATCCTACAAATGCAGTTTTGTTTGTCAGTTAGCTTGTTTGTTTGTTTTTTAATATACAATGGTGGGGCTGCTACTACTAATCTATCAATGTCAGCTTGGGATAACCACAGGGGAAAAAAAGTAACTTCTTATTGCTGAAGCTTTGCTAACTCTCTAATGCTGCGTTCACACCAGACGCGGAAGATGCATCAGTCGCAAGTGATTTACTTTTAAGTCAATGCAAAGGCGCGATTAGACATCCTACGCAGATGGTGCAAATTGCGTGGCGCAAATTGAGCGTTTGACGTGCTTAACTTAAATTGCGTGAATTGCTTGAGTTCAAATATCTGAACTTCTGCAGACATTCGCTCCGCGTTAACCAATCAGGACTGTGATCAGGATTGTGACGTAGCACCTGTTGTTGGTGTCCCGGGGGAAATCCTCCAGCCAACACCGACAACAGTTCATCAAACAGGGCTGGGCTCAGTCTGAAGCACCGCTGAATGCTTTCATCATCCAGGTTAAGTTTCTGGAGGAGTTTATATGCTCACAGAGCTGGGTGCACCTCTGAAAGTATCTAGTGGACTCAGACACTGCTCCAAACGAATTGACGCTGTTTTTTAGCCTTCATAAAGCACATAAACACAGTTATTTTATTAATAAAATCCATGTTAGTCATTTAGCAACAAAGCTACAGTCACCGGGCAGACAGAAGCCCTGCTCATGACACGAATACACAGCTGTTCTGAAGTGAATTTGACGCACGAATGAAACTACGCACGATTTTAAACACAAAACAAAGGTGTCCATCTCAAATTCCTTCATGGGACCAATAAATTAGCCTTAAATTTTGATTTAAAGTTAATACCATTACAGAAAATAGTTCATTAGGCCACTGCATTTTAAATATGAAGCCCAAAAATTCTTGTGACAGATGTGCTTTTAGACTGCTGAAACTAGAAATTGGATAAGTCCATTTAAACTGTTGTCTGACATGGATGCTGCAACAATATGTTAACTGTTGTAAAAGTCCATAATGTAAATAAAAATATGTAAATAGTATTGTAACATGTTGGTAAAAGGAAAAGTTCAACGTGGGGAACCTCTGAAGCTTAACCCCATGTGACCACACAGTAAATGCGTCATATCCCCAGGCTTGGTCCTGCTGCTCCATTTACCATTCTCTCTCACCATCACGTTCCCTCAGCACCAATCATCACTCCCCATCTCCTGCCACCTCTCATCAAACCCGAGCACATTCACCTGAATACTAACCGGACACACCTCCACCAGCAATCACCGATCCCCAAACAACCCCAGCGATTCCAGTCAGTCAGTGGTTGGAATCGATGTCAGATAATTCACTTTACCTTCTCCCTGACTTGCCTTCTTTCGTGGATGTTTCCCCTCTTCAATGAATGTTTCTCCTGTGGACATTTCTCTGAAACCTGTGGATGAGCAAGCTATCATTAGGGAAAGTGACTTCATGCTATATGTCTGACTGAAACTCGTTGTTTACATCATAACATAGGTAACATTTCACTTACCTGCTTCTCCTGTTTATTAAGCCACTGCTTGTTTGAATACATTGATGCAAAGGGATAACCTTCCTTGTCCTCATTGTGTGACTGACAAAATATTCTACCTTTCCTGGGCTAATGTTTTATTAGAAAAGCTTTGTTAGTGTTCCAATGGACAACATTTGTGAGGATGACTAGGCCCCCCAATATATTCATTATACTAGGCTCCCATGGGGCACCTGATGAGTACCCCTAAGCTAATTAATTAATTACAATTGTCCATTGTTTTTAGTTGGTTCAATTTGCCTTTGTTTTAACCTTTGTTGCAGCACAATTATTAATATAGAAGCACACGCTAAGTGTGTTAAGAACGTTGTTTAAAATTTCAAGCCTTGTCATTTGTTGGTGAAGTAAACAGTTGCTATGACTGACCTCCATGTAAGCGGCTTAATTCCTCAATTTATTGGAACCTTCACTAACAGGCTTATTGTGAAAAACATCCGGCAATGTACCTGCAGCCTGAAATCATTCAAATGAATGTCACTGGCCTTTGGATAAAAAAAGATAGGAGGTAGGTAGTTGAGAAAATAAATGTCACTCACGTCTCAGTCCACAGAAAAAGGCATCATAATCTCTTCAGTACACTGTTGCCTTGAGCTGCTCAGGTTCTTTGTAAAACTTATTGTGGAATGTAATTCTTGGAGGATTTCTGGCAAATGGCGTCTGCCTTTTTAAACAGAATGAAAGAATACAATGCATGAGTTGCTCACACAAAATATAAAGGCGGCAACGGATAAAGACTAAAAATGAGAATTGACTGTCTTGCATTTGCACTAAATGGCAGTTGTCATGAAGGTAAGATGGCTAAGCTGAACATTTGCAGTCATAGTCATTTCATTTGACAGCTCTTTCTCTCCACAGGACCGAACAGTAGTGTCGTTGTGACCGTTCATCCATTTTGAGTTCCTGTTATGTAATTCCCGAAAACCCAGCTGAGGATTTATTACTGTCTCCACTACTTCTTTCTTTTTTTTCCTTTTTTTACAGGAATGAAGCTATCATTGCTGATGTGTGGGTAACCCTGTAATCCCTGGCAACTAAAGACATATTATTCGGCTTCAAAGGACTCATTTCCCCCCACCACCACGAATAAGATCCTCAATGGCATTTAATGCACTTATAATTTGCTTCGAAATTGCCCTTTCAAGTCGACATGCACATAAAGGCATCTTATCGATTACTACTTAACGGGAGGCTGATCTGCACTTAAAATGGGCAATTAAATGGCTGGTAATTATATATTGATTGGAAGCTGCGGCATTTGTCAAAGACCGGGAGTATAATCCATGCCGATGTGGGGGAAGGTATATAGGTCGGTCAAGGGGGCAAGGAGGAAACGGTTGTCTCAGCTCAGCAGCCTACATTTACAGCTCAGGGATTTCCTTCAACCCATGATGAAACCTAGTGATGACCTTTCTGGTTTGGTTTTCATTACCTAGTTCCTGTGGGAACCTCAGTGGTCTGATTACAAGGCCTGAATAATTAGAGAGAGGAGGCAGCTTTTTCCTCAACCTTGTAGATGGTGAGGCAACAAGACTGAAGACAGCAGGATTTGTGCAGGCTGGGTAATGGCACCTCTTGGGTGGACATATTGATTAATCAGCTTTTTGCAGCCAGGTACTGGAGTGTGTTGGGATCAAATCTCACTGGCCAGTTAATTAGCAGCAAAGAATTTTACTCCATGAAGGAGGACAGAAAAGAAAGAATAGGAACAGGTTTGTAATAGTGATGAAAGCTTGGAGAACAAGTTAAGAGATTTGTTATGTTATTATAGGCTCTTATTATAAAGGTTTTATTTTATGGTGTTATTTTAATGTGAATCAAGCAAGAAGGTGAGTTTTATCTCCAGGCCTTTTTTTTTTTACTAAAACATATTTATGTGACAAAAAATTTGTCTTCCCTCTGGCATCGGGGGTCCATTCTTCATACCTCACCTAATCTAAGAGGATTTGCAAATCTTGGATCTTTTATTCTTAATAACTGATTTCTGGCTAATTTGGTTCTTCAAACACATCTATGAATCAGATTAAAGTATCTGGATGAATTTGATCTGATATTGTTGTGTGTGCTTGTATGTGTTGTGAACGACAGATCTACTAATCCTCAAAAGCATGATCAGCAATGAAATTATTGGCTTGCGTCACATCAGATTACATACTCTTATTAATATTAAATTATTAGGCACTTGAGCAAAATGTAAACATTTGTAGTGAAATGTAATGGTTTGTTAAATATTATATGCTATACATTTCTATATTCAATGTGGGCTATTTGTACAGGCATAATAATTTTTTATGTGTCAAGAATTTAGAAATGTATTTAGTTTTACCTCAAGAGTGGATTTTCTTTGAGATAGTATTCAGGTGTTTTACTCCTGTGGCATAAAACATATCTGTCCATTTAAACTAAATTGGCATCAATAAGCATTTTGATATTTGTCAAGTGTCTGCACTCAAATCAGTTGTCAAAGTTGCAAGCACCTATTTCTTCACACAAAAAAAATCTTCTCTTAATGAAAAAATTGGCCATGTCTTTAATCATACACTGTCAGAATTTGTACAATCATAGAAAAATATTAAATACAAATTTTAAAAAGAGGAACAATCAAGAGAAGCAAAACAAAAAAAGAAAGATTTTGTTGAAATTTAGTTTGTTGAGGTTGTAATTTTGTTTTGCAATATTTTGCTTAAATTTAATTGTATTATCTTTCAATTTCTAAATATGTTTGGTGATTAAAATATTATTTTAATAAATAGATATGTTTATTGTTTAAATGCACCAAAGTACATTGCCTACATTCACTGAAAAGTTGATCAAATATTTATTTTTAAAATGGAGTGTACTTAGTTATGCCAAGCACTGTACATGTGTCACCGGCAACAAAAAGGTAGGGATGGCTGACATGAAACTGACGTTTCGACACAGTGTCAAGATCAGCAAGTGTTTCGAAGCATGCACTGAAGCATGATCCAAAACACCCAGGTCACGTGACTAAAGTGTTTCGAAACACTTGGTCATGTGACTAAAGCGATTCAAAGCATCGATCAGTTCAGAAGCGTTTCGAGCGAATCTGCATTTGACTGATGGGGTCGGAAAAATATTCTGCCTCATATGGCCTAGTGGTCCGTGCCTCAAATTACTTTTGGGTTTGAATCCCGACTTGTACAAATACTCTGAAATCATGATTTTATGTATTTTAATCATGTTACTGTTTTATGGCGTAGTCTAGATAGGATACAGCTGCTGATACGCCATCAGTTTAGCATCATTTTTATAACACTGTAAAACAATAGTTACTATTTTAATTACTATTAGTACTGTGATGGTTGGGATTAAGTTTTGGGTAGACATTAATAAAATACAATAAATGGGAAATTTAATGAATAATATAAATAATTCATATTAACTTCAGGCCACAACCTTGTCTGATCTAGCAACAACCCTGTTTTATGACCAAAACAAGACATATTTATTCACAAAGTGTTTATTCGGATTTCAGACCAATGTTGAAACAAAACGATACAAGAACAGAGCAATTCAAACTGATGTTAAAGCATTTCAAAATAGCTGTATGAGCCTGGATTCAAAGGCACTATCCCCGCAAGGTAGTCAGGAACCCTACCTCTCCACTAAATCACTTGAAGGTTCAATCCTACAAAGTGGGGTTCAATACCTCAATTTGCTCAACTGTTCTTTGCTGTAGCTGGTCCAGTGCAAAACATTAAAAAAATGACCACTAGGTGTCACCGTAGAGTGGGGTTTCAAAACGTTTTGAAGCTTCGACACATTTGCTTCAACTGTTTCAGTGTTCCATGAAGCCTCGCTTTGCCCACCACTACAAAGAGGTAAACTCATATGCAGAAAACAAAGTCTTAATTTAAGATGAGAGTCTCATGAAAAGCAAAAACCAAAGTAACTCAGTTAGGTAAACACTGAGAAAGCACCGAGGAAAACTTCCCAAACAACAGGACGCTCGCTCACTGGCAGTCCTGGACACAAATACAGGGTGAGTAAAAGAATGCTTTACACAGACACACAATCAACAACATACTGACAAACATGAGCAGTATGCCGTGCTATAAATAGGTAAAAAGGAAATGAGAGGCAGGTGAAATGAATTAGCTGAACTGATCTGTGCTCCTGTAAATGCAAATAAAAGCAGGTAAAAACAGGTAATCTGTAACACAAGGCAGGCGAAGAGAGCAAGAGCGCCAGGTACGGCGACAATATGTTTATTATGTCTAAAGTGATATTTGCAATTTTATGTGTTAAGTCTTTTAAATGTAATTTCTTTGTATGTAAGCTGCCAGTTTGGATGTAGATTGTAATGTTTTTTTTGTTTTGTTTTAACCAGGTTTGATAAAGATGGCTGAGAGTACACTCAGCCTCAGGAAAGAAACAGATTGTACTTTGAGTGTGTGTTCTATTCGATTGTGGATCCTTTCACAGGGCTGGGGTCAGCTCTAAACAGCCTAGTGGCTGTCTAACGTTTGTATGCTTGAGATATTGTTCAGAGTTGTACACACAGTCACAGTATATGTTTTAACTAATCAGGTTAAAACACCTATATATGCTGCATTTAATGACGCTATGAAAGACTGACATTGTTGTTGATTTGTGATTGTAATGAGAGAGCAGCCTACAAACTCATTGCTAGTGTTAAAGCTAGCTTCTGCTGATGAAACTGCAAACTATCGTCAGTAAACATTCTTTAATTAAATCTCTGACTCAGGCTCTTCTGGTCATTTTTGTGTTTAAACTGTAAAATATCCCAACAAAGCATTCTCAGATTTTATCTGAAATATCATAATTTGGGATCCGAAGATAAATGAAGGTGTCAGGGATTTGGAACAACATGACGATGTATAATTAATAACAAAATAATTTTTTTTCGGGGGGAACTAACCCTTGAACACCTACAGCTTTCCAGTCAGATACTGAAGTGTGTTGGGATCAAACCTCACTTGCCAGTTAATTACCAGCAAAGACTCATTCCATAAAGGAGCACAGAAAAGAAAGGGAGCAGACAGGTTTGC
Source organism: Danio tinwini (assembly GCA_903798205.1). Lineage (NCBI taxonomy): Eukaryota > Metazoa > Chordata > Actinopteri > Cypriniformes > Danionidae > Danio > Danio tinwini. The sequence continues at coordinate 2,459,324 of CAIGQZ010032543.1, forward strand.
AATTGTGATGTAAGCCTGGAAAACAAGCTGAAATATGTTTTTATTAGGAGGAATTATTGAAATGCCAATCAAGCAAGAAAGTGAGTTGTATCTCCAGGCTTTTTTTCTAAAACGCATTTGTGTGCCAAAAAAAAAAACCCAACAAAAAAACTAAACCAAAAAAAAAAAGTGATTATAACTCTGTTTGTCTATATCTTCTGTTGCTGGTTAGAGATCACACGGACACTGAAACACAGTGAAAATCCCCATAGGGCTGTTTATTGAGGTAGTGGAGCAAAGGATAAGTGTGCTGGGATGTGCAGGGCTATGAATTCAGTGTCCAAATGGGGCGAAGTGAAGTGCCTTTCAGGGTGCCCAGTGGAAGAGAGAGAAGTCAGCGTCAGTCTCCCATGATTGTGTCTGTTAAATACTCCTCTTCCAATGAGCAGCAGCTGTCCCTGATCAGCGCATGAGGTGTTGTGATTGTGGTGAGGCGGTCTAAACACTACTGACAGTGTCAATGTACCTCCGCTTCCAGTCCTGGCCAGTAATTCCGCTGTTAAAGCTTTTGAAGAGTGGCCTTTACCCTGTGATGTCTGCAGAGGGTTGCATGTATGGCCGACACCAGCTCCACGACCCAGGAGCACGGTACCACTATCTGGCGTGCTTCCCCCCTCTGCCCCCTTGCGAGTCAGTACAACAGACAGTTTTTGATCAAGAGGTAATACCACCAGGGGGACTCAGGACCAGCACTTCTGCAGGCTCCTATCCACTCGCTGCTCTCAGTGTAGGAAACTTCTAGCTGTGACCTGCAGAGAAGTGGCAGAGGGAGGGGAGACACGACACTCCCCCTTGCTGTCACTCACATCGGTGAGCGGATCTTGCTGGCGGCCCTTGTCATGTGTTATCTGGTACTTTCTTGTAAGGATGGAACTCTCCATCTCAAAGGGGCTTGGGGAGCGGGCCAGAATAAGCATACCTGGTCCTCAGATGTCAGCGATAGTACGGACAACTTCACATATGGTGGCGAGGGGGCCGCAGGTCTGTGTACTGGATGCATGGTGCTCTTTGCAGGTTGCCATTTTCAGAGATCAGATGCTTCTGCTAGCTCGATGACTTCCATCAGCTCCCGCCAGGTGGCAGGGTTGAGGAGCAGGACGTGTTGTTGTCGCTGGAAGGGCAACGCCTTCTGGGAGCAGCCAAAGGCAGGCCAGATCTATTAACTCCTTGGCCTGCTCTTTGGCTTAGACGCTCTTGTCAAGCAGCCGCTGCTGTTACCAGCATGCTGCGCACTCTCCATTTCGGCTTGGGAAAGCTGAAAACTCCCAATTTTCTTGACCACATGGCTCTTCTCACTCCCAACAACCAGACAATCTAGTTCCTTGATCTGGCGGCATATGTCATCCATTTTCAGCTCCAGGTGCTGATGGTAAGTGGTGAAAGAGGGAAAGCGGAATCCTACGGGCAAAAACTATCTAGCTGTTAGTTACCTGTGCCATGTGTGACCCCTCAAACTGCCCACATTCTTCACAAGATGTCGCAGGCGAGAGATCACGCGAACACAGTGAAAATCCCTGTAGGGCTGTTTATTGAGGGAGGGAAGCAAAGGATAAGCGTGCTGGTATACGCAGGAAGGTAAATTCAGTGTCCTAAGGTGAGCCAGTGATCAGGTGAATGCCGGTTAGGGTGCCCTGTGGAAGAGGAAGAAGTCAGCATTAGTACTGCTTTCATCATGCTCTTGCTCGCTGTCTCCCATGATGGCGACTGTTAAATACTCCTTTTCCAATAAGCAGCAGCTATACCTGATCACCACGTGAGGCGTTGTGATTGCGGTGAAAGAGTTATTTCCATGGCGACTCTGATGCCAGACTGGCAGGCCTGCCACACTTCGTACTTGCGTCAGGTCGCTAGGGTGCACAGTTTAAGTTTACTAACATTTTGCCATTAGAGTTTGCAGCACAACATGCAAGCATCATATTGCTTGTAGAAAATGAAAACCATGATCATATGTGAAAGACATTGGCAAACAAAGTTACAGTTTTTTTTTTTTGGTGCAGAAAAGTGTTTATGGAGCTTTATATAATTAGAGTTGAACCACTAAGTTGACATGGATTGTTTTGACAATGTTTTGTTTTCTAGACTGTGAACATCTCAAGGTCTTTGGTGTCCGTGGAGGATGAAAGAGCTCTTGGATTTCATCTAAAACATCTTAATTTGTGTTCAGAAGATGACTAAAGGTCTCAGGGGTTTGAAACAACCTGGGGTGTAGTTATTAACAACATTTTTTTTTTGTTGCTGTTGAAACATTTCCAGTCAGATACTGGAGTGTGTTAGGATCAAATCTCACTGGCCAGTTTATTTGTAGCAAAGATTTTTGTTTCATAATGGAGGACGAAAAGCAACAGAAGTGAACAGGTTTGCATGAGTGAAGTAAGCCTGGAGAACAAGCTAATGTAACAGAAGCCAGCTTTTAAAGTGCTGTGCAGTTAGACCTCACTTTTCTAAACCCCAGAAGATCGTCTCCTTGTTAAAGCAACAGACTTTCATGCAGAGAGTCACCAGTTTGATCCCAGCTTAGAGTGGGCTGGGTAGTGTAGGACTAGTGGGGTTACATTGGTGCCGTGACCCGATTGGGAGTGAGGTTTATGGAGGGGAGTGTAACAGAGGCCAGATAGTAAAGTGCTGTGCAGGTAGACCTCACTCCTCTAAACCCAAAAAGGTGCTCTAGTGACAGACGCCTGAGGCCATAGTCTTTTGCCTCCTCATAAGAACAACTGACTCCCATACGGAGAGTCGCTGGTTCAAATCTAGCTGAGAGCGGGTTGGGTGGTATAGGACCAACGGGGTTACACTAAGATATGTTTTATTATGGGGTATTATTAAAATTACTATCAGGAAAGAAAGTGAGTTGTATCTTAAGGCTTTTCTCTATGCTCCCATGCTCACTCAACATCTGAATATCACATAATTTCATATATACACATCAAAAACGAAGCTGTAAATACTTATTTGGCTTAGAAAAATCTTTCTTCCCGCAAATGCTGTAAGCTAATGGACTTTTCGCATAGTGTTAAATGTGTTTGCCAGTATGTGGCCTTTTAAGTTTCACGGTGATACTAATAGGATTGGCTACTGCAGATGCAGTCTCTGCTGGGATGGCTGATAAGACTGCATTACTCACCTCCCACCCTGCCAACAACGAGGGAGGACGTCGCCCTATGTGCTCTCAACACAAGAGGAAACATGAAATAATTTTGTTTCATTTTATTAATTAGTGGCTGGAATGTTATGATATTTTATTAATAATTATCAATATCTATCTATCTATCTATCTATCTATCTATCTATCTATCTATCTATCTATCTATCTATCTATCTATCTATCTATCTATCTATTTAAAATGTGTACGATTTTTACATTCAGAGTCCATTTGTTCCCAAATATTTATATAAATGTGTAATTATATTTATCCAAATTACCTTTTATGTTTTTTATTTTTCAGCGTATGATACTGGGTGAAGGAACTTTTGCACCACAAAATAGATGTCTCTACTTTTTTTTTTTTTTGTCCAGTGTCGACTGCTCAGTATTCATATTTTGCTGGCTTCAGTCTACTTATTTTTTCTTTCTTTCAATATTTGCATTCAATCAATCCAATAAATCAATTAATCAGTAAAAATCTTTACAAGGAAAAGTTGTATGCATTGAATTATTTAATTTCAGTGCTGTGTATGTACTATTGATGTACATTACATCACAAGCAATACATCAAGCTAATGACTCATCCTTCATGGTTGACTTTATGCAAATTCATATTAGCCAGCCCAGATGCAATGCACAGAATGTGCCTTATATGCACATTGGTACAGCACAAACATAAGATTTTTTCATTAGTCACCATTCTCTCTTTCACTCCAATCAATCCAATTTAATAAATAATCTTTAATAGAGTTCTATGCATGTTTTGCTATGTATTAAAGTGTTAGTTCATCCAAAATGAAAACTATGTTATTAATTACTCATCTTTATGTCATTCCAAGCCCCAGAGAGCTTCATTCATCTTTGGAACACAAATTAAGATATTTGAAACGAAATCTAAGAGTTTCCTCATTCTCAGATTTTACCTAAAATATCTTACATAAGAAAACCTTTAATTCAAATACTTTTATTTGTATTTATAAAAGTATTATAGTAAAATTCTATTATTTTATTATAATAGTAATAATGACAGGTTTGGTGAGCAAAATATACTTTGTTCCAAATGATTTAAAATCCTAATATTTCCAAACATTTGATTGTCCAATGACTATAAGAAAGAGTAATTAACTTAAGTTGACATATTATAAGATACAGTCACTGGCCACTTTGTTAGGTACACCTTTCGAACTACTCGTTAACGCACATTCAATCAGCCAATCACATTGTAGCAAGTCAATGCATTTAGGCATGTAGACATGGTCAAGATGATCTGCTGCAGTTCAAACCAAGCATCAGAATGGGAAGAAAGGTGATTTTAAATGTGACATGGCTGTTGGTGCCAGACGGGATGGTCTGAGTATTTCAGAAACTGTGAATCTACTGGGATTTTCATGCACAACTATCTCTAGGGTTTACAGAGAAAAAAGAAAATATCCTTTGAGCTGCAGTTTTGTGGGTGCAAATGCCTTGTTGATGCCAGAGGTCAGAGAAGAATAGCAAGACTTGTTTGAGCTAATAAAAAGACAACAGTAACTAAAATAACTAGTCGTTACAACCGAGCTATGCAGAAGAGCATCTCTGAACGCACAACACGTCCAACCTTGAGGCGGATGAGCCACAGCAGCAGAAGACCACACCAGGTGCCACTCCTGTCAGCTAACAACAGGAAACTGAGGCTACAATTCACACAGGCTCACCGAAATCGGACAATAGAAGATTGGAAAAACGTTACCTGGTCTGATGAGTCTTGATTTCTGCTATGACATTCGGATGGTAGAGTCAGAATTTGCCGTCAACAACATGAAAGCATAGATCCATCCTGCCTTGTTTCAATGGTTCAGGATGGTGGTGGTGGTGCAATGGTGTGGAGAATATTTTCTTGGCACACTTTTGGGCCCATTAGTACCAAATGAGCATTGTGTCAATGCCACAGCCTACCTGAGTATTGCTGCTAATCATGTCATCACAGTGTACCCATCTTCTGATGGTTAAATCGCTACTCATCTTAGACTGATTTCTTGAACATGACAATGAGTTCACTGTACTCAAATTGCCTCCACAGTCACCATATCTCAATCCATTAGATCACCTTTGGGATGTCGTGTAACAGGAGATTCACATCATGAACTGCTTGATGCTATCATGTCAATAAGGACCAAAATCTCTGAGGAATACTTCCACTACCTTGTTGAATCTATACCATAAAAGCTTAAGGCAGTTCTGAAGGCAAAAGTGGGTCCAACCCAGTACTAGTAAGGTGAAAATAATAAAGTGGCTGGTGAGTGTAAGTGGACATTTCAAGCTTTAAACAGATTATATTGTATGGATAATTTAAGATCCTATTGACCAAAGCAAAATTTTCTGTACCATGAGATTTAATGCTGTTAAAACAATCAGATAAAAAAAATGTTATTCTTTACAAGAATTCCTAAGCCATGTCAGCTTAAAGACATCAAAAATCAGCATATAAATCTAAACAATGTTGACAATCAACAAAATATTCAAACAAAAATATCTTAAAATCAAATAACTTACTAAAAAGTCAAGCGCACAACATGCAATAAATATATAGATAGAAAACAAAACTGCATAGTAAAAGCAAATACAGTAGCAAATACAGTAGGCAACAATGTCAGTGAGTTAATATAAGAAAATTTATTAATAAACTCTACTTGTGATTTAATCCAATAAATCATACATGCTTTTTTTTCTTGTTTGTTCATGTTGAGCCCTGGTTTTCCCCAATATTTCACTGAAGTCATTTCCTTGAACTGACACCTATGGTAAGTGTTGTTCTGTGCTCAAGGGCACAATTTTAGCTATCTGTTTGTGACTGTTCCAATTCCAGAAAGTGCTATACAGATAAATCAGGTGAATTGAATTAGTTCATGTTACTCACGTTAATACCATGTGCAAAACATTGACAAAGCTTCTTGTTTACTGTCAGACGCAGGCCACAGTATTGAGCATGGCCTTAGGCTATCTGCCAATTCAACATATCCCTGGAGAATGGGAATGGTCAGCTTCAGGCAAAGGCACAATCACTCACCTAACGAGGACAACTTAATCTTCAACTCCCTCTGGGGTATTAATTGGCTTATCGATCTCATCTCTGATGTACTACCTGTTTGGCATATCATGCAAAAATCAACTTTTGGAAGCTGTTTGGACAAAAAAAAAGTGTGTAGGAATAGTGTGTACACAGCCATGTTAGTGTGGTATAAACAGGATATTATTTTTATACATTGCCTAAAATTTAACCAGGATGCAAAGTCAGGCGATCTTGAGACCAACTGTACTGTAATGTAGCAGTGTGGCAAAATAAAAAAAAAACTCTTACTGCACAACCATTTACAAGTGTTGATTGACTGATTGATTGTGGTGAAATGAGGGACAATTGTGACAGGAAGCACCTATTTTACCCTTTTTTCAAGATTTAAGATAAGTCTTTTGTGTCTCCAGAATGTGTCTGTAAATTTTCAGCTCAAAACACCCATCAGATTAGTTATATATATTTTAGAATACTGGAATTTTCTGCTCTTTAGTCTCCAGCTGCGTCAGATAATCAGCACTGTGACAAACATGAAGGAAGCAGATATCACAAAACGTTTGAGAACTTTCCCAATGATTATTTGATGCATTTGTTGTGGAGTTAATTAGTTAATAGTTTGTTACAAAGTTCACACACAGACACACACAGCGTGCTCATTTAACTTTGCACTGTTTTATAGCAAATGTAACAGGATACATGTTAATATCCACTGCTGTATGGATATATCCATTATGTTATTTTTTTATTGTCCACAAACCCGGATTGGAGCATCTTCTTTTATGGTTGTACTGACATGCGGCTGTGGTGATAAAGTAAAGACGGTAAAATCGTTGTAATTCATTACAAACATGCACTGTTTTAAAAATGTTTTAAACTTGTAAAACTCATTCTTGATCACATTTGATGATGATTGATGATCAGTGAGAGCTGAACAAATATTTTAATCCCTTATATATATAAGCAATATCAGACAAGAAGCTGTGCGATGTGGCTGTATATCGGCACTGGTGGGAGGCTTGTGTTGGCTCAAGGCCGCAGGCCAAGTGCATTAGTGTCTCACCAATGACGATATAAAGCCACATCGCACTGCTTCAAGTGTGATATTGCATTTATACAACAGTTCAGCGTCATAATCGTGTATATAAAAGCGAAAATCAAATAGGGAGTTTCAAAATACTTTTGCGTGAGGAACTATTTTCTTCTGCCATTCCTTCACATCTGCAGCTGACATCAGCAGAAACCGTTGCTACTTCACAAAATTGACTTTAGAGCTAGTATTTGAATGATTCTCCTGCATAATGTGTAAAGTGATGAGATAACAGGTGATTTTGCCCACATTTTAAGATTATAAGGCTGAACATGAAATGCCATCAGTCTACAGTGATTTCCTAGTATTTCTCGGTTGCAATTGGAAGATCACAATAATTATAACCAAAAAAGCCAAAGCAGTGCCAACACCACCAGATTACTGTTGTGTTAGCGATAAGGAAAAATAAACATGTATTTCTTCTTTTTTTCTTTTTACTGAACTAGTCTGCAGTAATGAAAACAGGAGACACATTAGAAACAAACAGATGGCCAACCAAAAAGTAACTCTGGGATATACAAAGAGTGGCCAACACAAAATACATACATTCCTGATATGCAAGTCCCATCTCACACTCAGTTAAATGGTATAAATACAGCACTACAACATACAAAAGAGAGAGAGATCGACTTAGAGTGTCACTTGCCTGTTTAATGATTTGATCAGCTGTAGTAAAAAATTACACTGTTTTTCCACTTTCAAGGGCTTATTATGCGGTCTCTGCCGCCATCTTGTGGGTGAACAACACTGACTGTCTTTGCTCAATGATAGGCCAATGGCTGCAGACACATTGTCTTTCCAAAATTATAAATATTAAAAATAGGCACTACTCTTATAAATCAACTGCAATGTTACAATCTAAACAACTACATTCTCACATGGAAAGCCTCAAAAGTACACTATGTTGTCCAACAGCAGCAATATTTGTCAAACTGTAGAGTGTCCTCTGCTTGTCACTGTAT
>CAIGQZ010032543.1:2468002-2480042 GCA_903798205.1 Danio tinwini
ACACACACACACACACACACACACACACACACACACACACACACAGTGAATAAGGACATTGTGTAAAAATAAGTCAATGTAATGTATTATGTTTTAAAGTACAGCAATCTTAACACAAATCCATCAAACAGACTGAGCCTTACACTCACTGAGTAAGATCTAGGGTTCTGACACAAATTGAAACACACATGATTGGATTTCGATCAATTGCATTTATTATTTTTTTCATTAATCACATGACTCTGGGAAATCAGCATGCATAGATGCTTCAGTGTCACACAAAATCAGTACTTTAGACAGAATCCAAGCTTGAACCATGAAATGGCTTAATTTTTATTAAATTAAATTCAATTCACCTTTATTTCTATAGCTCTTTTACAATGTCTACAAGCAGTGTCAGTTCAGTTTTCAGTGTTTAAGTTCAGTTCAGTTTAGCTCAATTCAGTGTGGTTTAATAATCGCCACTGAGAGTCCAAACACTGAAGAGCAATTCCATCGATGCGCAGCTCTACAGATCCCAAACCATGCAAGCCAGTGGCGACAGCGGCGAGGAAAAAACTTCACCAATTGGCGTAAGTGAAGAATTTAAAAGACCTTAAGAGAAACCAGGCTTAGTTGGGCACGACCATTTCTCCTATGGTCAAACGTCTTGTGCAGAGCTGCAGTCTAGGCGCCAGAGGCTGGAGAATGCTGGACCTCAGTGAAGACTCGTCTGTCTCTGGAGCGTCACAGGAATCAGTCTCATGCTCTCCAATCTTCCATGACCACCACAGTAGCTGCTCAGGATACGGCCTGGTCCAGGATTACGAAAACCTTGGGATCATTTTATAATTGTAAGGAACGTGCCAGAAAAAGTCAGCAAAAATATATTTGTGTGAGCTAGTGTGATTGTTTTTAAAATCACAGGCAATACAAAGCTACATTCACATCAAAATTGCATTCAAAGCTTGTAGCTGTATATACAAATTGTCCAAATGATGAAAGTATGTTTATAATTATTATTTTTTATTATCAAATGCAAGCTTCAGTTCAGTCTTTCTTTGTCCAGATATGCGTTTGTCAGTGTGGTGTTTTGGTTTTCATACTGCCCTGAACAGACTGCAGCTGAACATTTACACCCAGCAGTATCACTTTTTCAATGTTTGAGTACATTATATGCAGTTGAAGTCAGAATTATTAGCCCCCTTTGTTTATTTTAATGGAGAGATTTGTTCAACACATTTCTAAACATAATAGTTTTAATAACTCATTTCTAATAACTGATTTATTTTATCTAAAATAAAATAAAAACAATCCAGGTCACAGAATGGCACATTTTTTTGAACACAGACAGCTTTTAAGAAACTAGCTCCATGTTTTTGTTGTTCTTAAAATTTGTCTGAGCTGTAAGACAAAGCAGCAACCTATGTCACATATAAAGGGATAATTCACTCAGAAATATGCACCTTCTACTATATATATATATATATACAGTTGAAGTCAGAATTGTTAGCCCACCTGAATTATTAGCCCACCTGTTTATTTTTTTCTCCCTTATTTCTGTTTAAAGGAGAGCAATTTTTCAGCACATTTCTAAACATAATAGTTTTAATAACTTATTTCTAAAAACTGATTTATTTTATCTTTGCCATGATGACAGTAAATAATATTTGACTAGATATTTTTCAAGACACTTCTATACAGCTTAAAGTGACATTTAAAGGCTAACTAGGTTAATTAGGCAGGTTAGGGTAATTAGGCAAGTTATTGTATTACGATCTTTCTGTAGACTATCGGAAAAAAATTGTTTAAAGGGGCTAATAATTTTGACCTTAAAATGTTTTTTTAAAAATTAGAAACTGCTTTTATTCTAGCTGAAATAAAACAAATAAGACTTTCTCCAGAGGAAAAAAAAAATATCAGACATACTGTGAAAATGACCTTGCTCTGTTAAACATCATTTGGGAAATATTTTAAAAAGAATAAAAAATTCAAAGGGGGGCTAATAATTCTGACCTCAACTGTACATGCAATCACACAATCGCTCATAGCCTAGAGGACAGAGTGTCGATTTTAGTGAACAGGGCTGCAGGGCTTAAATTCCAGCTTTTACAAAAATTGTTACATGTCTATTACTACTGTTCATTTTTTTGGTTAAAGAATTCATTTGGACTGATGTTACAACTCAGTCATCTTCGTCTTAAATAATCCCCTCTTTCACCCCTACTCCCCCCTTTCTCTGATAGGACGGCACGGCGGCCCAGTGGTTAGCACTGTTGCCTTACAGCTGGAACGATGCTGGTTCGGCCATTTCTGAGCCGGTTGGCGTTTCTGCGCGGAGTTTGCATGTTCTCTCTGTGTTCGCGTGGGTTTCCCCCAGGTTTTCCGGTTGCAAATGTAAATCCAATCCAAATGCAAATTGACAACTTCAAAATAGGATCCTAAGGCAACTCTTAGTCAGATTTATCTCAGCAGTTCACAAGCAGTCCTCGAAACCTACCTGAGCTCATACTCTCCACTCGCCCTTCAAACGGGAGGGAGCCTCGGGCTCAAGGATATTCTTAGCTCAGGGCTCTCTCCTGGGACAGCATGCCAAATACGCTTTGTTATCAATTATCAGCTAAGTGTGAACTCTTAAAATGATAAAAACAGAGCAATAGAATCCTAAAAATGTAATAGTTATAGTTCTTTAATGGTGGATTTGAATACAATATGAACACAATGCCAGCAAATGCAAGGGACCCATGGTGGTCAAAACTATGTAAATGCTACAAAAACTCAGGCAAACATGCATTAGAGTTGATCAAACATATTGGACTTTATTTTAACAATCTAGGTGCAAAGTCTTAAGCCCATGGCGCAAGAGCATTAAGGGCATGTTCGAATCAACTTTCGCTATTTTAAGAACAGAAAAAATATCATTTGTGTCCTGGCGCATGTTTTAACAGTGTTGTGCTTATTCTCTTAATGAGTTATGGGTGTGTTTTGAGCATAATGTGTATTAAACCAATTAGAGTCTCATCTTCCATTACCTTTAAGAGTCAGTTGTGTCATGCCAAAGCGCATTCGCTATTTACATGGCGGACTTTGTAATTCGAAAAACTTCACTAGAGAGAAAACATTTAAACAGACCATCTGCACGAGGATAAACAATGAGCCTCTTCCATTTGGCCTCTTTACGTTCTCTTTACTTTAATGTAATAAAATAATATATATTTTTTTACATTTTAATCCTTTATTTTTTTCATATGTAAATATATTTGTGTTTTGCTGTACATCCTGTTTGTATTAAGCAATTTGGACCTGCCTAGATGCATAACTAACATGCTCTGCTGGACTTTAGACTAGCTTTAAGTTGGTCAATGGTGGACACTATTATAGTTACAAATCACACCATTCACATCTTGCGCCTTATTGCTCTGGGTATATGACAGGGCCCAAACTGAAAGTATAACCTATAAATGCACTTATCTCATCTAATATCATAAACTATTAGGTGTATGAATAGTTTGTTTTTTTATAAATGGTCCAGGCTTATATAGTGTTTGTTCCATGGTGGGCTATGCTAAACAGGCCAAAAAGAGAATATTAACTATTATTATTTCCGGCCCCTAGTGGAAAACCATTCAATTTTCAAAATGTGTAAAATTAAAAATTATGCAAAGAAGAACCAACGGAGGCTCATTCTGATTACGTACCCCTATATACATTTCTGGAGAGCACCAAATATGTCCCAGGAGCTATGTTTTTTTTTGCATTTGTGTTTTTGTAAATCCACCAGAGTCCGCTGTGTAAGCTTTTTCAGATTTCAAATATTTCCCCCCATGACCCCCTTTCCTAAACCCAACTGATAGTGTTTTAAAAAGAACCTATTGACCAGCGCCCACCCACTCTCCTAAACCCAATCGACAGTGTTGTCAAAAGCAGTCCAGAAAAAGAAATGCCCCCTGATTTTTACAATGTTTTTAGATTTTACCACATTCTCACCATGTTATTTACTTGTTTTATTTTTTGGCTTTTATTTTTGTCTTATCTGTTTTCTGGAACCATTCTTTGCCAGAAATGAAGCCATACGTTCCTCTGACTCCATAATTTGCGATCTCCAGAAAGTATATAGGGCTACGATTTCAGAACGAGCTGAACCATTTATGTGATAACATGATCATGGCTATTTGATACACACTTCTAATCCACTGATTCAAAACAAATGTTTCATAAAGGTGCTGCAATGCTTCGAAGCAGCCACCACTTTTCCTTGTGTCAAGCCTGTTTTTGTTTTACCATGTTACAGTGTTTTTGGATCACTTTAAAAACTGCACCTGGGTTCCTGCACCTTGCCTTTAGTGGACTGAATCTGTTACACACGTCAAACAGATTTCATGAGTGTGTTAACTGTGCAACCTCTAACTTCAGAGGTGTGATCCTTTATTAGAAGACACTGATGCGTGAGACATTTTAAATGAGTGAGTATTAACAGTGGCTATATCACTCATTCATTCATTTTCTTTCAGCTTAGTCCCTTTATTTATCAGGGGTCGCCACAGCGGAATGAACTGTCATCTTATCAATGTATAACACAGCGGATGCCATTCAAGCTGCAACTCAGTACTGGGAAACATCCATAGATACTCCTTCACACACATACACTACAGCTAATTTAGCCAATTCAATTCACCAATAGCACATGTCTTTGGACTGTTGGAGAAACAGGAGCACCCGGAGGAAACCCACGCAAACACGTGAAGAATATGCAAACTTCACACAAAAATGCTAGTTGGGACTCGCTGATTGGCAACAGTGCTAACCACTGAGCCACCATGTTGCCAATGGAGCTATATCATTATAATGTCAATAAGGTATTTAAAAATGGCGCAATGAAGGCATGGAAAAAAAGTTTCCAAGTTGTGACCTGCTTACAAAGAAAAAAAAAAGCTGAAATGCTCTTTAGTTGAAATCTGTTTGCTCACGATTTTCCGTTATCTGCAGAGTTTTTTTTTTATTCTTCAGCACTACAGTCATCCTCTTTCAGCATATCTCGCTGGGTCTTCAGGCAGATGCAGTTTTTTTTAAATAAATCATTCAGAGCTCTGAAGCACTTAGCCAAGGTCAAAATTGCTGTGAGCAGTGTTGAAAGGCTAAATAGCTACTCTAGTAACACTTGGCGGCACCGAGAAATGGAGTCCATGAACGAGCTGTTTACTGCACTGTTAATTGTAGAGTAAAAGAAGCCTTTTTAAGACACCAGTGAATGTCATCGCTAGTGACCTTGGTGAATGCAGCTTCTGAATCTGTTTATTAGTTTATTATTCATTCATTCATTTTCTTTTCCACTTAGTCCCTTTATCAATCAGGGGTCGCCACAACGGAATGAACCGCCAACTTATCCAACATATGTTTTTTTGCAGCAGATGCCCTTCCAGCTGCAACCCATCACTGGGAAACATCCATACACACTCATTGACACAAACACTACAGCCAATTTAGCTTATTCTATTCACCTATACCACATGTCTTTGGACTTGTGGGGGAAAGCTGGGGCTTGAACCAGCGACCTTCTTGCTGCGAGGCGATTGTGCTAATCACTGCGCCACCGTGACGCCCAATATGAATTCGCAATTAAAAAAATACTACAAAACTATAGAATACTATTTATGAAAACCTTATTTGATTTTAATAACAGACAAATCTAAATGTCCAACACAAGTGAGCTGCGTTCCAGACCAGGGGTGCGTTTCCCAAACAACGACGTAACTCGCAGTTGAACTTTCATAGTACGATGCATCAATTGGGAAAAGATTGATGTAGTGACGAGTGTTTCACAAAACTGTAGTTTCTCTGACGCAGATCAGTCGTTTGAACCACGTTAGTTAGAACGTAAAACGCCCACAATGATGCTCTAAACGGGGTGGGGTAACAACTTCTTTAGAGAAGAAATCCATAATTTCTTGGTGCAAATTATATTGTTTTACACAAACACGCATTTAAAATAAGATCCAATATTAGTTTGGGTAAAAACATGCTCTCGTTTTCCATAATAATTGAAAAATATTTAAATGGCACATATAGAGCTGATGTTTCCTGTACAAATATTATAGAGAATATTCCATATTCTATTCTAAAACATAAAATCCTTTACAAAACACGTATTCTAATCTCATATATAAATCATATAAATAAATAAATAAATAATGAGGCTATTTATTAAGAAATTTAATTTTATATTTATTTTTTATAGGAAATTTTTAAAATCCTACTTTAATAATATTAATAATTATGATGATGATAATAATGATGATCATGATTATTATTATTATGGGATATTGTTTATTTTTTTCTGATGTGTTTTTTTTTAAGTCTACTTTTACAATTTGACACATGCAATCCTCTGCAGAAATGTTCTAACCAACTGTACTACAGTACAGATATTTAATAAATAACCCACTATAAATTAAAAGCATTAACGTATGCTATGTTTTTTGTTTTCACAAGCTTTGGAGATGTAACATAAATCCCGCTTTTAAATAATAGCTCACCTATTGCTTTCGTCATGAGGCTGTGTTCCAAATGACATCAGTGTTTTCAAAGTGCACCACGAAGGGGGCACAAGTAAACATGAAGATCACTAAAACTGAACTCTAAAAATACTTTGAAAGCAAATTACACCAGGAGTGATGACTTTAATGCTTTTTTTTTACATTTTTTATCATTCCAAGTGTAAATGTTAGAATGTTCCAAATGAATAGGGCATGGGGGGGATAAGTGGGAATAGAACACAGCCAGGAACTATATTTCTAACTACATATCCAAAGGTGTAGTTGCAAGTTGACAAGTTTGCGACGCAGTTTCCGAATGTTCTTTGGAACGATGGATTTGGGAAACGGCAAATCAACAAACTATGTTTGTAACGTCGCAACTTGCGACCTTAGTTGGCTAACGATGGTTTTTCAAAACGCACTCCTGTTCAGTGCGATGATGTATAATGTCTCCGACACTGCCTGTTGTCCCATTTAGCAACTTCTTTTTAAAGAAGCTTAACAAACTAAAAAAATCAAGAGTGTGATGTAACTGTTATGTGTTAAATGTGTTTTAGTCATGGAATAAAACGTGAAAGTATCTTGAGTTTGTTGTAGATTTAACCGAAATCCCATAAAAAAAAAAAAAAAAAAAAACATTGACTTTAGGACGAATGAACCGGAACTGCTAAAATGATAACTCACTTTCGGGGTTTTGCATACACATTGATGTCATAGTTCCTTCACACTATAGTGACTTTTTTTGGTTCAAGCTTTGTCATTTATGAGCCATTTTCATTGTGTGGACCAAAAAATGTCCACACAAGGTAAGAATTTACTGGTATTCCTATGCTTGTGGGGACATTTGATCTCTACAAATATGTGGTACACACGCTCAACTAAGACACCTTAAAATGTTTTCAGTTTTAACCAGTAATGATATCTTGAATGAAGAATCTCATGGAGTGTTGTTTTTTTTTTTTTTACATGTATTCATATACTGTGTTGCTTTCTAGAGCTCGGACACAGCTGTCAGTGCAGCTGAGAGGAGGTAGAGAGGGGGCTCCTCATTCTGTCTCCTGAGGTCTGCATCGATCATTCTCCAAGGGGAGGCTGTGGGAGCCCTCTCTGTGAACCCAATCAAAAGGGGTGTTCATCAAGAGTGTCTGCCAAAAAACACATTCATGCCTGGGTTAACCTCCAGCAAGCACAAACAGAACCTTACCATTCTTCACATTCAACGTTATCTATGCAGCACTTTTTAGCAGTTTTATTTTCTACTTTTCTTTGATAATGGATAAAACCAACAAAAGAAAATAAATAAATAAATAAATAAAATGCATGTTAAAAATACAAACACAAATTAAATAACAAATATATGCTATAGAATCTAATGGCAATGGTAAATACATTAATAATATACTATTTATGATATTACATTTATATTTATTCATTTAGCAGATGCTTTTGTCTAAAGTGACTTACAATTGACGAGTCATTCAGCGATTCAACAAGAAGAGATAATACCAGCACAAGCTCATTGTGAGAATGCAGTGGTCTCTGGTTGATTTGTGAAAACAAAAACTGCAAAAAATGTACTCCCTACGTTGTATTTCGCCTTCTCCAGAAATGAATATAAAGGTACGTATCACTAATGAGCCTGGGCTGGGTAGAAAATTGTTTGTGCTCAGATAATTAAGTGCTAGAGTAAGAATGGTAGAGTTTTTTTAAGAGAGAGAGAGAGAGTGAGAGAAAGTGTTACTACAGGTGGTTTGTCAAGCCCACTCACCTCTGTGAAGCATACTTCATAAATGCACAATGTTTGTGTCAGTTTATGTGTCAGTAAGATGATGAGTGTGTTTTCTACAGGTGGTTTGTTAAGCCCACTCACCTATGAGAGGCACACTCAGAATTTATAGTATTTTGCGTTGTGAGGAGAGAGAGAGGAGAGGTCTTGGTTTAATTTACTGAAGTTCATGTGCCCTTGTAAAAGATGGGTTTTTAGTTGTTGTTTGAAGGATACCACTGAGTCCGCAGTCTGTGTGGGAATGGAAAGATCATTCCACCAGAGAGGAACTTTTTTTACATTCATTCATTCATTCTTTCATTAATTCAACTGACCACAAAACAGAATCAGAGCCATCTAGTCATTTCTTTGTTTTACAGTTTTTCCCAATTGCTTACACACAATTACTTGTACTTCAGACAAAATGACTACAACATGTAACTGATGCACCAACTCAACCATAAATACAACAGTACCAAATATATTTGACTGTATTTTTTCCACAAAAACAGTGTACACAGTGTTTGTCCCAACCAACACAAAGTTGCACATAACGTGGTCTACATATGCCATCAACAGAAGTATTTACAGAATAGTTACAGTAAAAAACAAAACAAAACAAGTGTGGATTTCGGTCAGACATTTTCCATCCCCAGGCAGAAAAAAAAATCCTCAATGGGATTGAGAAGTAGAGAATATGAGATGATCTGATTTCTAAAATGCAATTATGTGTGACAGGTGTTTACCTATGTAATGAGTTAATATGCAAAGTAGGACAACTGACTTTACAATTGTGAATGACAGTGTGTTCCTTGTGAAAACAAGAAATTTTCTGCATAGAAATTGTGCCAAATGCAGAAAATTGTGTGTTGTGTTTTAAATAAAGTGTGTTTTAAATCTGCAATTTGAGTGTAAAGCAGGAATTGTGCTTGTAGTTTAGCAAAATTGGTTCAGGGTGTTGGTGCATCAGTAACATGTTGTTGTCATTGTGTCTAAAGTACTTGTGTGTAAACAATTGGGAAAAACTGTGTTATTATTTTTTTTACTATTGATTGTACATTTTTGTAAAATATGTCCAAAACAAAAATTAAAATTATAGTTCACACAAACATGAACATTTACTTACTATTTACTCTCCATTAATTTATTACAAACCCTTATGAGTTTTTTTTTTCCTATGCTCAACACAAGGTATTTAGAAAAAAAGCTGAAAATATTTAATCACTGACTTCCATCATAGGAAAAATGAATACTATGGAAGTCAATAGTTATTTGTTTCCAACATTTTTCTAAATATCTTCTTTTTGTGTTGAAAAGAAGAATTAAACTCATAAAAATTTGAAACAAGTAAAAGGAAAATAAATGATGGGTGAACTATAACTTAAAGCTGGCAGCTTGCTCTCTGAAGCCCTCACATGGCCGCCCACTAAAGCTAAGCAGGGCTGCGCCCACGTGGTGTGGACCATATGGGAAAGCTAGGTTGCTTTTGGAAGTGGTGTTAGTTTGAGCACCCAGCAGGGGTTTCTTAAACTTTGGTCTGTGTGGGTTTTAATGCCCAGTATATTGATACGGACTCTATACTGCTCGGTGAGCATCATCTTTCGGATGAGATGTTAATCCTGACTCTCTGTGTTCATTTAAAATCAAAGGATGTCCTTTGAAAAAGCGTAGGCGTTTAACCCCACCATCCTGGCCAAATTTGCCCACTGGCCTCTGTCCATCATGGCAACGATCCCCATATCATAATTGACTTCCTCTCCACC
The DNA here is from genome assembly GCA_903798205.1 of Danio tinwini. Classification (NCBI taxonomy): domain Eukaryota; kingdom Metazoa; phylum Chordata; class Actinopteri; order Cypriniformes; family Danionidae; genus Danio; species Danio tinwini. Next base: position 2,478,043 of record CAIGQZ010032543.1, read on the forward strand.
AATCAGCTGGTGTGTGGTGTGCAGTCTGGCGGCCAGGTGGATGCTGAACACTGGTGGTGGATGAGGAGACTCCTACCCCCAAAAATGTGTAAAGCGCTTTCCAGAAAAGCACTATATAAATGTAAGAAATAATTATTAAAGGATCTTTATATTTAAATAACAGGAGCGCTTTCGTTTTTTTCCCTGTGGTGATCTTTTTGCTCCTGAGCCTTGAAAAATCCTTGGCCTCTTGAGCATTTTATTTGGGGTTACCGCCAGACTGCATTATAGGCAGTGAGTGTTATTCCATAGGAGATTATGCTGCTTTCAGATACAATATCTTCAATGAAAACAACTGAGCTGTTCCTTATGGCAACTATTTATATGACCAAAACAGGATGTGATATTTTGATTGTGAACAGTCTCTTTTTTCCCCACTTTCCATTAATGCAAAATGACAATCCTCTGGGAAAGCACTGATCTGCTGTAGGTTAAATCTGTTGTAAGGACACAGTTTTGTCACATCACAGATGCACACTTCAGTAAACTGACAGAATACTTGTTAAGCTAGTATGTCAATTTATATGCATGGTGAAGTCTGTATAAGGGGCAGAAATCTAGCTGTGATGATTAGTTTATGCTTAAGCCATTTTCTCCAATAAAGGCAAATGGTTAACATGTGTACATGACTATTTGTATTATCATCATAATAAGTATTATCGAGTAAAGAACATGCATTTAAATGCTGACACTGACAGCAATAACAATTCACATTTTTTAAGTGCATCCAAACAGAGCAAAATTATTTCAGTTAAAGTGGAGGAAATAATGTTTAAAAGCATAAGGTTTTTTGACTGTAAGAGATATAAAAATGTGTGCTCATGCAGAAGAAGTATGTCAAAAGAATGTGTCTTCAGAGGGTAATATAAATAGTAGTTTCCTGTTGACACTGCAATACTCAAATTATTTTTAGTTATTTTATTATTATTATTTTCACATGATGACTGACAATAATTTAAATCATATAGGACACTTAGTGAACACTTCAGTTTAAATATCAATTTCCTCTACTAATTTATGGGTTGTTATTACCTAAGATACTGTTTATTAGTACTGTACTTATAATGTATGACTTTAATACCACATCCCTAATCCTACACATTACCTGCTATCTTAGCTATTAATAAGCAACTGATTAGTAATTTATTGAGCTAATGGCCTTAGTTAACAACACCACTGGTAAAAAAAAAGCATGGTGTAAATATATAGAATGGCCTGTAAATAAACAGTCAATTTTCATTATTTGGGTGAACTACCCTTTAAAGGCATTAAAACAAACATATGCATAAATGTAAGCAATATAAAATAAATATGTGATCATTAATACAGTAAACTGTGACAGTATATTGGGGAGTTACACTTTTAATTAAATTTGATTTCTGAATACTATTAATAAATTATGTGTGCTATATGGTTAGAGTTAATTGCATTAAAGAATGGATACACTATTGAAATTATATGAACAATTAGTTATGACAGCATAAGTTTTAGTTCATTGTAACTTATTAAACTAAGTTAATCATGTTCTAACTTAATTTTATAAGTTATGCAACCAGTTTTAAGTTGCAGTTTAAGTTTAACAAAATATAATGTCAATTGACTGAATTGAGGTTAATTTGATTCAGCTTAAAAATTTAAGGCAATCAAATTGTATATTTGGTTATATAGATTTAATTTGTTGGGTAAATTACCCTTTGACTTTGGCATAGGCATTAACATAAACACATGTATCTATATACTATAAATATATGGTTATATATGTATATTAACACAATCTGTTACATCAACAACTATTAACTCAACCATTATATATCTATAAACATATGTATCTATTTAGAATATATACTTTAAATATATGGTCATATGTGTATACATTAAACAATCTGTGACATCAACAACTTTTAACTCAACCATTATCTATCTATCTATCTATCTATCTATCTATCTATCTATCTATCTAT
>CAIGQZ010032543.1:2482671-2498921 GCA_903798205.1 Danio tinwini
TTATTATTATTATTATTATTATTATTATTATTATTATTATTATTATTATTGGTGGTTCATTCCACTGTGGTAACCCCAGAGGAAAGTGAGTTAGTTATTTTATTTAATTTTATCTTAATTTATTTAATATTCCTTTGGAAGCCAACTCTTCATTTACTCCACAGTAGTGTATTGTAAGACAGTATTTGGAGGTTACCTCTTTTTTTTTTTTTTTACTGCAAACCATCAAACGAACACCACAGAGTCAAGAAAGTGACAATGGTTCAAAGCAGTCATCAGCTTTTAAAGCCACTTCACTTCTTAGACAATTACTTCCATTTGACCTTCTAACCTAACGTCCACCTTCTTACGTAGCTTAGACTTAGCAACTTAAAAGACTCTTGTACCATTCCAGTAGGCTGGACATATGGTTTGCCATTTATTTATGAGCTCCCAAGCATTGCAGGACCTGTGTACTTGTACACCACACCCCCCCAACCCACACACACACACCTGCACACACACATATTTGGTGTCAGTGTACAGTAAGGAAAATTCCCATAATTTGTATGCCAGTGTGCTCAGTGCTCAGCCTCATTTGTCTTCTCTGTATGTTAAACATGCTATGTATTATTTAGCAGTTAGGAATGCAAATGGCGGTTTCCAATTCAGCAAAATACAGTTAAGGTCAGAATTATTAGCCCTTATGTTAAATTTGGATTCTTTTATATTGTTTCAACATTTTCCATTGGATAGAGGGAATATTTTTACACATTTCTAAACACAATAGTTTTAATATATAATTTCTAATAAATGATTTATTTTATCATTGACATGATGACAGTATATACTCTTTTACAAAATTTTCAAGATACTAAATTTAAACATACAATTTAATGGCTTAACTAGGTAATTAGTTTAACTAGGCAAGTCATTGCATCTACATCCAACAAATATAACTTTTTTCAGACACTCTGAAATTGTAAATCTGTTAAATATCATTTCTGAAATATTTGAAAAAGAATAAGTTAGCCTTCATCTGTTTATGGAGATGAGTATAAATCTAATTGATAAATGTGGTATTGGAAAAAGTGGTGATCGAAAACCTGTATGAAATTTAAAGTATTGTACGGATATTTAATATTTTTGAATGATACCCAGACCTTTTGCAATAGTTTTAATATCTAATTTCTAATAACTAATTTATTTTATCATTGCCATGATGACAGCACATCATATTTTACTAGAGTTTACTAGTTACTAGATTTTACTAGGCATTAGTGCTTAATACAATTTCCAGGCAAATATTTCCAGGCATATTTCACAAGAGGGCTAATAATTTAGCAGATCTAATTTCTAATTTAAATGATTGCAAATGACATATTTGAAATACAAGTTAATGTTTAGATTTCAAAGATATCCAAATATGTCATGCAACTTATATTTCAAAATGTATAAAAAAATATATATATATATATATATATATATATATATATATATAGCCTACATATTTATCAGGTCAAAGCAACATTTACAGGTTTTGATGAATAGGTTATCATACATTAATACTTTACAAGTACAGCAGTTTTCTTTTTACTTTTTAAGAACAGTGCCATTTTAAATTAAATTTTAAAAGCACATTCTAATTTAAACGGTGAAGCTGACAATAATACATGTAATTAATAATAGTAATTAATCTGCCCGCATTCACTGGTCATTATGGTGGTACTTGGAGAGACATCTTTTATCTGAGGTGGTACTTGGTGCAAAAAGTTTGAGAAGTACTGAACTAGGTTATAGGTTAACTAGGCAAGTCGTTGCATAATGGTTTATTCTGTTGTGTATTGAAAATAAATATTGCTTAATAATATTTCCAGCCAAAATCCAACAAATAAGACTTTCTCCAGAAGAAAACAACATTATTGGAAATATTCAGAAAAAGTCCTTAACCTGTTAATATCACATATTTAAAAAAGATTAAATATTTCACAGGAGGGCTAATAATTAAGCCCTCATCTGTATATGGAAATGAATATAAATCAAATGTGTAAAATTAATATCAGAAAAAGTAGCAATCGAAAACCGGTATTGAATTTGAAGTATTTTATCGGTACCGATATGGAATATTTCTGAATGATATCCAGCCCTATCACTGAGTCTTTTTTTTTTTTTTCTTTTTGCTTCTTGGTGTACTGCTCATCTCAAGGAGCTGACATTATCTAGACTAAGTCTGTGTAATCTCTGTCTGTCGGGCAATTATAATTTGAATTCTCATAAGACAGAGATTATGCAAACTCTGAAAAGGCCCTCCAGGCTAAGATTCAACTAAAGTCTACTATTAAAAAAAATGCGGCAGAGACCTCTGGGTTTCTTAACTGACGTCCACTCAATCAGAGGAACGACAGGCTAGAAGTGCTGCCAGCCTAATCTCTGTGACTGGCAATAAAATACTTACACTGCCTTAGCCCACAAGGGATTAGGGAAATTTCCCTAATGAACTTACAGTTAAAGCCTTTCACCCACTGGACCCAATTTACAGAGCACTCTTTGAACCATCCTGGACTCAGCATACAAATGCATTAGACTCTGGAGTGAGCATTACACCGGGGGTTGAAGATATCTTTGCAGGATTCTTATTTGTTATTTATTTGATGTCGTTAGGCTAGCAAAGTAGGCAAGCGTAAGTTAGGCTAGGGAGTTTCTTCCCATTTAAAGGTAACTTAAAAAGAGTGTCTTAGCAGTTGGTTGAGATTTTTAAGGTTGGCCACACTGGCAATACAAAATACTATCAAATAGGAGAAAACAAATAGAAAGAAATCTCTCTTTCATGAATATATACACACATGACCTAAATGGATGTAAATATTATCATCGCTTACAGTGCAGTAAATTGCATGGAGCTTTTGTTATAAAACAAACAAACAAAAATAATTGCAGGGTTTTTACTTTTTTTTTAACCCCCACCCCCACCCCCACTCAAACAATGTAACAATGTGACTGCCTCAAGCATAGCTCAATAAATAACAACCCTAAACCTAACCCCAACCATAAAATAATTAATAAATACATTAGGCCTAGATTTACAAGTGGATGTTTTAGTAAATATTTAATTCAATTCCCCTTTATTTCTATTGTGCTTTTACAATGTAGATTGTGTCAAAGCAGCTTCACATAGAAGATTATAGTAAATTGAAACAGTGTCAGTCCAGTTTTCAGTGTTTAAGTTCAGTTCCGTTTAGCTCAGTTAAGTGTGGTGTAATAATCACTACTGGGATTCCAAACACTGAAGAACAATTCTATCTATGCGCAGCTCAGATCCCGAACCATGCAAGCCAGTGGCGACAGCGGCGAGGAAAAAACTTCACCAATTGGCAAAAGTGAAGAACTTAAAAGACCTTGAGAGAAACCAGGCTCAGTTGGGCACTTCAAAAATATTGTTCATCTGCAGAAAGGAGCATAATTTGGCAGAAACTACTTTTTTTCTAGTATTTTAGACATAAATGGAAGATTTGAAATAGGCCACCAAATATCAAACACATTGTTTTCATTCACATATTTCTAAAAAGATAGGAACTTGATAGATTTTGCCACTGAAATCTGTGTCCTTTGGTGTGACATTATATGATCATTTCAGGCAATTCCACGGAAAACTAATTAGTTGAAGGATCCCATTCAAGATCATGTGACTGAAGCCACCAGTAAAGTCTATGAAGTTACGTCTACCAGTTACGTTTTTGCCTCATATATAACTTTTTCAGGCCCGCTATAAAATTGTTAGGTTCTGTTGTCCTTTGGTGTGAGTTCAAAACATTTCGGTAACACTTCATAAGTTTCTACACACTATGAACCATTTATTAAGCATTAGCGTATAGTGAATTTGTTATCTGGTAAGCATTAACTCTACATTAATAGACATTAGTGAGCAGTTTATAACTGCAGCTACAAATGCTGTATTCTTGACACAAGCACATGTATAATGTGCATAATGATTGTGTTTTCATACTTAGTTAATAATAATTTTTTTCTTTACTAAATGAAGTATTGCATTATTTACAAACTAGTTACTTGAAAATAGTTGGTGTTTTTTAAGATTATTCAGAATGCATAAGTAAATGATTAATAAACTATTCAAATTGACATTTATAATTCTTATTATTCAGGCATATACTAATAGTTAATTTGTATGTTATTAAATGATTTCTTATAAATCTCTTATAAATGACAATTAAAGGTTCAGTTAAATTCTAAACAGGGAAAAACAGTAGTATGACTATTAATTTCTATTCTTATGAAGATACACAAATGAAACTGTATCAAATGAAAAATAAATATTTGCAACCTTTTCTAAAATAGAATTATTGTACAGTTTAAACATCACTAAATATGCCTGAATAATGAGATATATAAACACTGATTTCAATAGTATATTTTTTATCATTTACTAACTCATTCTGATCTTTAAAACCACTAACTACTCTAAAACACAAATGGTTTGTAAATAATGCAATACTTAAATTAGTCATGAAAAATCAATCAGTCACAAATTATGAAAATACAATTATTAAGCACATTATAAATGTGCTTACAAGTCAAGAATAGAGCATTTGTAGCTGCAGTTAAAAACTGCTTACTAACGTCTGTTAATGTAGAGTTGATGCTTAACAAATAATGAATTGACTGTATGCTAATGATGCTAATGCCTAATAAATTAGTCATAGTGTATAGTTATTATAAAGTGTTACCAACATTTATTTTATAATTTTATATAAGATAAAATTAATGGCACTATATGAAAATAAGTGACCGATAACACAAATAAATAGCTCTCACAAAATTTGTATATTATTAAAAGTTGTTTTTGTTCAATTTTGCTATGGTCACACCATAAGATGGATTTTAAGGCACATTTCAGTAACAAACAAATGAAGAGTGGAACTAGTAAACTTAGTGACCTCTTATATTTTCTCAAATAACATATTTTAAACTATGTAAATGTATATAAAAATCTTCACAAATGCTGTTTAAAAAAATATACTGTATACTTAACTGATAAACAGCTAATATGTATGAAATATTCATAATGTTATTGTGGGAAAGAGAATATAAAAATGTTACATTGCCTTTTTAGAAAGAAATGTTAAGATTTTTCAAATGTTTTCTGTATGTTATTTATTATTTATGTAACAAAGAAAACAATACAGAAATATTTAAAAATATATTCAGAATATTTATTTTTAAAATGACAATGTAACATTTTTATATTCTCTTTCCCTCAATAACATAAAGGGAAAATCTGTGGTTAAGAGTCGTCATCTTTCAGCATCTTATTAAAATCCTAACATAATCAGTAATCCTGCCTTGTGTAGGAAAAAAAAAATCATGATCATCAGAGTTAATATTATTTTCAGTGTTTTGCAGTGTATAAGCTCAGATTTCATAGTTATTGCCACAGAAAAAAGTGTGTTTATATGCGTAGCAGTGTTTTTGTGCAAGTTAAAGTATTTGTATATTGACATTATGGGGCAATATAAAGCAACAGAATCATGATTAGGTGAATTAGGTAGAAATAGATCATGATTAGGTGGACACGGTGTGTATTTCAAAGATTTACAGGAGTGAGAGTGCTTATTTTTACTTGATGATCTGCAATGAATAACTTAATGGACTCATTGATTAGTGTTTGAAATGCTCCCAGACATTTCTTAATTACACAGAACAAAAACATCCGTTTTGCTTTCATTGCATAATAGACGCAAGCTGAAATCTGGCCTATTATTCTTAAGAGGCAGTCACATTAATGGTATTTCAGCAAATTTGTGCATGGAAAGAAGATCCATTGATCATTGTCAATAGCTTAATGATGTATAATCCATACGCTTGCATAGAAGTTGCTGCTGTTTGGCATGGCAAATTCACACGACAAACCTCAACTAAATGATTAAAGGTTGTATGGATTTATATTGGATTGATTGATTGATTGATTGATTGATTGATTGATTGATGCTTAGCCCTCCTTATTGAAATTTGTATAATTTTTCAAATATTTCCCAAGAAATTTAACAAATTTTCCTTTAACAAAGCAAGGAAATGTTCTCAGTAATTTCTACAATATTTTTTCTCTTCCTGATAAAGTCTTATTTCTATTAGTTTGGCTTGAATAAAAACAGAAAATTATTATTGTTTTTAAATAATTGAAAGTTAGTACAATTAGCTCTTCTTAAGATGTTTTTTTTCTCGATTTGCTACGTAACAAACAACCAAAATTGCCTAGTTAAATGAATAAACCCAGTAAAACCTTTGAACTTAAACTTAAAAATTATTGTTTTGCAAAATAAGTAGTAAAAGAGTATGTGCTGTCATCATGATAACAACAAATTACATTTGCAATAACTAATGTTTATGTTTATAAAAGCTTTGGGAGAAAAAAAAATATAAATAATATATCTATATCCGTTACATATCACTACATCCCACATATTTGAATAAGATTAATACTCAGAAGAAAGAAATCATCGCTGAAAAGTGATTTTCAGAAAAGTGCATCCTATTTTATTGTTCAAAAAATTCTGTCCTTAACTATGCAAGCAAAGGGTCATTGTCTGATATCATCTAAAATGTACATTTATTAAGAGTATAATCAAAATTTGTATGCTATATTGGACTGTAGATGCTGGGTGGCCTTGGTCATAGGTTCTATACTGGTGTTCGCAGACAATTAAGCCTTTGCAGGAAGTTTGATACAGGTCGATATTCAATGTCCCCATCACTGGGTGCTACTTTCTCCAACAAGCAGAACAGACTATGCCTCACTAATCAGGCATAGTGGAGTAACACTGGCGATTAACATGTAAATGAAAAATGTGCTCGGACAGCCCTTATAACATATATAGATACCTAATTAACCTAGTTAAGCCTTTACATGTCACTTTAAGGTTTATAGAAGTGTCTTGAAAAATATCCAGTAAAATATTATTTACTGTCATCATGGCAAAGATAAAATAAATCAGTTATTGGAAATGAGTTATTAAAACTATTATATTATTAGCAGACACTGTAAAAAGCTCATTCTCAGCCACTAGACTTTTCTGACAGGTTATTCGAGTGTCATCGAGTGTCAGAATGTTGTAGGACTGCTGTACGGGCGTTGTTATTATGGAATATAGATAGTGAATATTTTTTTATTTTAGTGTTTTTTACTAAAAAGCATGATGGTAAAACACGAACACAGTAATGGATATATTAAAACAAGTAATTGTTTGTTTGTTTGTTGTAAAAATTCATGATAATGACAAAAAAAATACTAATTTGTGTATCTCCTTATCTCCGGGTGCAGCTGTGGCTGGTGTATTCTGGGAAAAAATTTTTCCCCTTGATTTCGAGTGTGGTCCTGAAAAATCTTTGTTCAACAGGGTAGGGGTATCCCTTGCCCTTAGCCCTATGCCTTCACGCTAAAGAGAATTGGGACACCCCTACCCCTTCACGTGAACGCTCAAAACGAGCGGTGAGGGAACGGCTAAGGGGTAGAATTAGGATTGGGCCTGTGTCTGCTTTCATCTAAAATCATAATGTAATTTGTACAGAAATTATTTACTATTTCCCTGGGGACTGCACAAATCAATAGGGAAGCACCGTAGGCTGATAGTAAAAGCTTTTCAGACAGTAAAAAAGGGCTTTACGAAGGGTGAATAAAAAAAAAAAGATTGTGATCACTTCCCTTTTGAGGTATTGAACTGATCATGAGTCAGATGTGATGATAAAGGCGATAATGTAGAAATGGCTTTTAAAAGCTGATTTCTGACAAAGGCAGACAGTAACTGGAGCAATGGCACCTCAGGGACGGTGGATGGAAAGGAGCTAGGCCATGCCCTGCAGCCACACACTGAATTAGAGACCCCTCCAGGGACTCGGGGGAGCAGTTCTCATCTCACCGTGAAATATAAGAACATCATTACTCCCACCCACGATCAGAGGCTCCTAAAGAGAGATGAAGCATTTGTGCTCACGTTCAGGAATGGGAAAGTCAGGTTTATTACTTCATCTCTACATTACACCATCATATAAAAGGCCCCTCAGGCACATGCGATTTGCATAACTAATCTTAATATCGTACTATATTACATTGTTTAGCGTAAGCATTGTTAATAGTGTCTCAGCGTTAAAATTACTGTGTGCATACATTTCCTTTTTTTTAGAAAGACAACGTGGCATTGCAAAAGAACCTATTCTAGAGTATGCCAGGTAGTGGTTATGCCAATGCAATCTCACGGCAATTCGTAACTTTTCGATTTAGTGGCTATTTCGTATGAATTTGTACAATCTAATTCATACAAATTAGAACGATTTGCTCATCACCTAATGACGGTTGGGGTTAAGGGTAGGGTTATGTGCCACGCCTCCTTTTTAAAATCTTACATATTCATACTACTAAACTCAAACAAATTCGTATGAATTAGCCATTAAACTGACAAAACGTAAAATACTTACGTTTCCTCGTGAGATCAGGCTGATTATGCTATGTTATGGTATTGGGTTAAATGTAGAATTCACCCCACGGTGTAATTTTACTCACTATTTACTCACCCTCAAGTAGTTATTACCTATTTGAAAACAAAATTTAATATTTAAAAGAAAGCTGAAAACCTACAACTATTGACTTCAACATAAGCTCATTCTGAAAACGTAGCCCTATAAACATTTCTGGAGTTTGCGAATTACGTTGCCAGAAGTACGTATGGCTGCATTTCGTCTTTAAAACGAACGCTACGGGGCAGTATGATGCAGTTCCTTTTCACCTCCATATGAACAGCTTTCCTTCTGCAGCTTTTCCTTTGTCCAGTAGCTCGCCATGTACGTCGGTAGACTTGAGACGTAGAGAGGAGTTGATCTTGACGACGAGGTTCGAGTCTGGCAAAGAACGGTTCCAGAAAGCAGGTAATACGAAAACAGACGACAAAATGACAAAAAATAAAATAAACAAGTAAATAAAAGGGTGAGATTGTGGTACAATCTGAAAATGGGGTAAACATCAGGCGAGGCTTGGGTTTAGGGAAGTGGATGGATGGGTCAATCTGTGCTTTTGAAAACACTATTGTTTGGGTTTAGGGAAGGAGGAGGGTGGGTCAGTTGATCGGTCAGTCAGTCAGTCAACAACGACCTCTGGTGGATTTACGTGAGAACAGCTCGCGAGAGAAATTTGAGATCTCAAAAAGTGTACACAGCGGCCTCTGATAGATTCGCGAAAACTAAAACTGCAAAAAAAACGTACCTCCTGACACATATTTGACACTCTCCAGAATATATATAGCGGTACATTTTAAGAATGAGCCTGGGTTGATTGACCTCCATAGTGGAAAAAAAAAAACAATCAATAAATGTGTTCAATCAAATAAAGAAACTCAAACATGTTTGGAACAAGTAGTGACAGAGTAAATGATGACAGAATTTATATTTTGGGTGGACTACCTGGCAGCATATGGTGTTAACAAATAGATGCATTTTTGGAAGCTTGATTTGATTTATTTATTTGTAACAGAAAAATCATACACAAAACAATTCTTAAATATAATACTATACGTTTCTACATGGTCAAAATGGAGTGGGATGAAGCACAAGCTTATTATATTCCCCACCCCATTATCACACACATCATTTATTTATTACTTCAACTTATTTCTTCTTTTACTTATCTCTTCTTTTTACATGAGACATATAAACTTTACATGAGACACATTTTATCCTTTTAGCATCTTTGACATATTATATGTTGGATTCCATTTGTACATCTACGTTTTATAACATAGACCCAAAAAATGCATAGAGTATCTTTCTCACTTTTTTTTTAAAAATCACTTCTATTAATCATTATATTTCTTTAATAATATATAATTATACAACTTTTTAAATTGATTAATGTCCTGACATTGTCCATAATCCATAATTCCACACCACATACATTCATTTTCTTGTCGGCTTAGTCCCTTTATTAATCTGGGGTCGCCACAGTGGAATGAACCGCCAACTTATCCAGCACGATTTTTACACAGCGGATGCCCTTCCAGCCGCAACCCATCTTTGGGAACCACCACATACAAACATACACAATTTGTTTTTAAGCTGTCCTTGTTTTCAACCTCCTAAAATGTAGTTCTTCTCTTAGATTATATCCCCCTTGTCTTTCATTAAAAACTTTTGTATGCATTTCGGAAGTAATTTATTCCTAGCTTTAAACATAAATTGTGCCGTTTAAATGTAACTATATAATAGAACTTAAGTATCTTCAATAAAAAAAGGATTTGTATGCTCCAAATACCCCACATTTTCTATCATTCTAATTATTATTTTTTGTATTGTACATAAGGATCGCAAGTTAGATTTATATGTATTCCCACTTTAAAACTTCAAAATAAAAGCCAACTGTGTTTGTCAGACAGAAAAAAAGTTACATACACAGATTGTTTTTTCTAGAGTCTACTTTTTAAGGACCCCAGAATTTATAAATAAATGACCTAAAATAATACAAATGTTTTATTTAATTTACAAAATTGCTGTGGAAAGCTAGCCTTACTGTGCGTTCACAACGAAAGTGGCGAGAGCGTCAAAGTAGCTGGAAGTCATTCATTTTCAATGGGAGCTGGCGGCGATAAGCGGCAAGGAGCATTGCGACAAGAGTTGAAATCATGTCAACTTTATGGTAATAAACTATGATGCGATTCGGCGGCAAGCAATCGGAATGTAGAAGGGTTTCCAAGGGTTTATTTATTGTGTTTGCCGGATTCCAATTATTTACAATGTTTTCTTACAGGAACATACATTTAAAAAGTTACTGGCGAGTTACTGATGTGCATTATTGTTATATATTTTTTTTCTTTCAAAAATCTCATGCGACAATACAAAACAGTATTGCTGCTTCAGAATATTTCAGACATATAGACACATTGGATAATTAAGTGGAGCAAAGCACTTGATCTTCCGTTGTTAATTGAATTTGATAAAAAGTGCACAACATTTTCATGCTAGAAAGCATATTTAATGCGGGAATGTAGTTTATATGATATGATGCAATGGCCCCTTTAAATACGAGATCAATGTAACAAATTTTAATGCTCTTGCCACCAGAGCTAAAGGCAGACAACGGTGTCGCCAGGGCGGCCGAGTGACCTTTGACGCTCTCACCACCTTCTGTGTGAACGCATAGTAAGGCTAATGAGTGTGTGTTAGTGTAGTGTGTTAATGTTACAAGGGTGTTTGGCATTGTTGTTAAGTTGTTATTTGTTTATTGATTTATCTAAAATAGTGGTATCTATATAGAGGTTTGTGCAAGTTTCAGACTTCAGGGCAGACTTCAGGGCATTTTACTGTTAGAATTTAATTATAAGCAATTAGTTAACTAGCCTGTTAATTTTGTAAAATGTGGATTTTTTAATGAGTTTACCAGCCGTTTTGTAATTTTAACCTGATGTATTTAGAACACAATGTATCTATTATTAAGTTTCAGTTTGAATTGATTTATTTTTAGTTCAAGAGTTCACACTTATTGCTTGATAATGATAGCAGGTTTGGCATGCTGTCCCAGGAGAGAACCCTGAGCTCGGAGATAATTGAGCTCAAGGCTCCCGCCTGGTCAATGAGCATGTAAGGGGGTAGGCGATCAGGTAGTTATCGAGAGTTCCCCCTGGTAAAGGAGGAAAGGGGGAGATGGGGAGAATTAGGTGGATTTTTCACAAAAAACGAAGATTAGGAAGTAATGCTAGTCGGGCTATTTATAGTGAGTTTGGAATGATCCGATTGGCTAACTAATGATTACAAATGAGAGACCAGCCGTGATCAATCATATCAAATGCTTCTCTTGAAATTATGCTGTGTTCACACTAGAATCAGAATCAGAAAGAGCTTTATTAATTATTTGCAACAGAATTACAGAGACAGGACAAAAACTAGATAATAAATATATTTTAAAAATAGAAGTAGAGTTTGTGCATGCAAAATTCTGTTGTATGGTCCTGCGAAAAGGGCCGGGATTAAACAAGATGATTAGTCATTAAAAAAAGCGAGTGATTGGTCAATGTTTAAAATGTTTGTCCAGAGAGGTCATGTTTTGATCTTCAATTGGTCTCACGCAATCATGTGACACGATTTCCAATGCAGCAAACTTTAAAAGTTGTCGCACGAGCTTGCGTTTCCAGTCTATAGGGAGAAAAGTCCAGTGTGAACGCAGCTTCAGTTTGTGAAACTTCACTTAGTTTAATTCAGTTAGCATCTCTCGCTCAATAGCATAAAGAGCCCTGAGTGAGAAGCAGCTGTCCGCCATTAGACTTTGAACCTGCCACTATGCTGACACTCTTTTAAAAAGAGGGCTGGGAGCACGATCTTATTTGAATTGAAAGCAACAGTCACCAAAAACCGCACAATTTGATTCAAAGGGACAGTTTAAAAGAGTTATAAAAACATTTGTGTGGTATTTTGAGCTTATTTTACATCTTGTAAAAAGGGGTATAATAGGTCCCCTTTTATTAATTAATAATTTATTTATCATTTTGTTTATCATCAAGTAAACAGATACAAAAAATACAGGATTTTAAATGCAGTCTGTTTGGCTGCAAACTTGTGTTTATGGGAAGCCCTATTCCCTTGTTATGTTCTCTGAGGGATCCCCTTGTATACTCATGCTTGAGTTCATAATGTCCAGAGAAACCACTGCACTGCAATTCACCAGGGTTTTACAGCACATAAACGATCACACTAAAAAGAAACAGAAAGTTTGTACAGGAGGTCAGTGTATCATACGAGGCTTTAGCATCAAGCCTCGGGCGATTGGATCCAGTCATATTTACAATCCATTTTTAGATTTGTATCAGAGCAGAACTGCGATATGTACAGTAAAGACATTAGATGTGTTTGGACACTGCTTTTCTCTGGTGTCACATTTCAAGAATTAATGGAAGGGGGGAGGGAAGGGGGGTATAGACCCTCAGAGAAATGTTTAAACGGGCCGAAAATGGAGAGCTACTTGTAAAGTGGCTGGGCGATAACATTCAGTCTCAGCTGGGTAAGTTTGCACTGTGAGGCTGTAATTTAGAAAGGATCCAAAGCTTATCACTAGGCATCCTGGTGTTGGCGAGAGAAAAAAACCGACAGGGATGAGTCACTCTGAGAGGAAAACATTGCTAACACCATACACTTGCTCAGTTCTAAAACCTTGTGACCTCAATTGCTGCCATTATAAGGTAGCATTATTTTGTAACTGTGATTGAACCAGCCTGATCTCACAAGGAAACGTAACGATTTTACGTCTTGTCAGTTTAATGGCTAATTAGAATGAATTCATAGTTCAGCCGTATAAAAATGTACAATTTTAAAAAAACAGGCGTGGAACCAAACCCCACCCCTAAACCAAAGCGCTATTGGGTTATAAGTAAAATATGCTAAATTACACAAATGAGATATCGTATAAATTTATACGAATTAGCCACTAAATCAAAAAAGTTACCCATTGCCGTAAGATAGCGTTGGACTGAACCTGATTTAACAACTCAATATTAAAACTATCAGCTACTAATACTCACAAAACATGGATGGGAAACTCTACTGACCATTGTTTCCAATAGAGTTTACCATGAGCATGCAGCTAAGCTAATAAATATAGTAACTATATTACTTCCAGGGCATTACATTAACACCCGCCAACCTGCCAAATGCAGGTAGAATTCAGCTGTGGCGGGTTAGACAACCGCTCTCACTAGCCACTTCGGCTGGTTGAAGATCATTTTTAAATTATAGTTGTCTTAAAAGCAGAGCTTGACAATTGGAATGGCCCAATATTCGTGCAAATGTAATCTTAGAATCGAGAAGCAGCATGACCGACAAAAACAGCGTTCGCGCGAGCAAAATAATCCAGGTGAATACAGAATGAGAGGATGATCACTTGCACGCACACGTGATGTGATGCGCACGACTGTTTAAAAAGCATGCGCACTTCCGTTTCATGGCGTGAAGCAACCGTGCCTGGAAACACAACTGCTGCTATCGGTTCTCTTTGAAACAGACTGGGCTAAGTGATGCTAATGCACTTACAATCCTGCTGCTTCCAAAAGCTCTGGCTGTTTTTATAATATGTCTTTTTGTAAGCAGCAGCGGTTGCCGGTTTTGTTTTAAAGGGCACCTATTTTACCCCTTTTTTAAGATGTAATATTAATATTATGGTTCTTCTGAGTGTGCCAGTTTAGGTTCAGTTCAAAACATAATTCAGATTTTTTTATTATGATGTGTTAAAAAGTGCCATTTTGGGGCCGTGTACACAGTTTGATGTTTTAGGGGTGTGTTGCTTCACATGAAAATTAGTTTCGACTTCCTGCCCAACTTAACAAGGGGGCGGAGCCAAGAGCTTCCCCGATTTGTGCATTGCAATAGACAGGCAGACAGAGAGAAGCAACATGAGTGAGAGTACCAGCATTCAGCTGTACATGTACGACTCAGACACAGACCAAGCAGAGAGTACAAAATCATTTGTGTCTTTGTAGAGTTTTACAGCCAACTGTGTGCTAGTTTAAAGCTCCGAGCTTGTAGCCTACACCGAGACTAATAAAGCACACTGAATTAACTTTGACTGAAGGGCATCACACACCGGATGCACCGCGACACGACGCGCACATGACAGTTGAATGTATCGCACACTTGCAGCGCCGGTGTGTCACCTGTTAGAAACTTATGTTTGGAATTCAAAAAAGCATGCCGCTGCGTGTCGCGACGCTGCGTGTCGCAGAGCGGCGCTTCTGGCCATGAGCCATGACGCGGCGCACATTCGCATGTTATTTAAAATGAAACTATTCAGATAACGCTCTGTGGCGCGGCAGAAATATGAACAGTGTCCTGAGCAGGGCCAGCGCGTCCATAGAGGCGACCTAGGCAGCAGAATAGTGAGCGAACCCCCCAGTTCTCACTTTCATCCGTGACAACGCAAAATGCATGGTGCTGCGCCTCGTTAGTTCGTTATTTCCAATGGAGGGACGAGCACGTGAGGCAGCGCGCTCGCACTTTCCAGCTGCACCTAGTTAAGATGACAGGGAGCTTCTGTGACCGCGGGAAATGCAAACGGCTGAAGTTTAAGGAAGACACAATGAAAAGTACACATGTATGCAAACACACCAAAACTTACAAACACTGGCGGCAAGGAGAGCAATAACGTGGTGAATGTTGAGCCCAATGAGAAATAAAACGGGTGTTTCTTTGGTGACGTCGCTTTGACTCACACGCTGTAAATGGTGGACGTGAAACAACATACTGAGGAGATACTGAGGTAATGGCCACCTGTCAATCAATATTGGTGGGCGGGGGGACCGCACTCCTACGTCAAGTTGCGGTCGATCTCAAAACTGCTCCAATTGGTCCACCGTTTTTATGTTGTTAAATTGAAAAAAAAGCACTGAGTGTGTTTATATCACCCCAATATGACAGTCTATACACTATACCTACACATATGTCTGTCCAAACAGCTTAAAAAGTAGATTTTTTACCATAGGTGCCTTTTAACTATTCTTTGAACAGAACAGATTATGGGTCTAATGTTACCCGTGTGCGCATGATCATCCTTTATTATCACACATTATGTTTTTTACATGTTTTCTTTTGCTTACAGTTGTTTTGTTAATATGGTTTAATTATCATTTGTACAATAACTTTGATTTTATAGGAGAATAACTCCCCGTGGGTGTAGTTAACTAGGGATCTGGGAGACCTGGACAGACTACTGTGCATAGTTTTACATACATGGCAATAATTACATTTTAATTAAATATAATTGTTTTTTTGAGAAAGGTTTTGTTGATTAAAAAGAGCATGTATGCAGCTATATGTTGCATGTTTTTAAAAATTATTTAACATTTGTGGCTAAGAAGTATTTATTTATTTTTGGTGTGGTCAGAGATAAATTTGGTAAATCCTTAGTGTTGAAACCTGAAAAGTCCTGTGAGATAAAAACGAATTGCAATGTGACACGATGAAACCACAGCCCATTTGCTCATGCACATTGAGCAAGTTCATACACACAAAAAAGTGAAATGAATGAGGAGGCATGTGGACATAACAAAAAGTCTAAAACAAGTAATTTTAGAATGTCAAAGTTAAATTTATGCATTTTTTATTTATTTTCCCAACAACAAAATTGTGGCTAGTGAAAATAGTGATGTTGGAAAACTATTAGCCACAGTGGCTGGTGATTAAAAAAGTTAATGTCAAGCCTTGATTACTACCTATATAACTATAACTATATATATATA
>CAIGQZ010032543.1:2503921-2535179 GCA_903798205.1 Danio tinwini
TTAATACGATTAAGACAATACTCTGATTAAGAGTCTACCATGTAAATAGAGATTTTGATTACCTTAAAGGACCACAGACCTCCGCATCATGAAATGCGGAGGCTTTTTCTTTCCATTTGGCTTATCAAATTCCATTAAAACAACACTCTTCAACCAGTCCTTACTTCATATTCTCATCCAATACCTACCGTTTTAAAAGTATCAGTTTAGCAGCGGTATCAAAATAACCCCAAACAATACTCAACCATAGAAACAATAAAATATAAAGCCTATAAATCTAAAGCCTATTTTGAAATGAAGCACCCTAAATCAGTATTTTACCCAAGTGAACATATTATGATAATTATAAGAATCCAGTCAAATATAATCAGATACTCAAGGATAATGCTAAGAGTTAAAGATGGATAAAATATAGCCCAACATGTACTGGATATATAAGGACACAAGGTATCTTAAACCTTGCACTGCTGTGGATGCCGCAAAAGGTCAATGGAGTGACGTGAGGGTTGCATGTAGGGAGCAGGAAGATAATTCTCTGCTCAAGGACACAGACAGAAACATCTCAATTTATTTTCATGTCAAGAGCCTCTGGGTGTTGTCTGCTCTGAAAAACACAGAGATGCTCTATCCTGCATGCTGAGCCTCAGCAAAGCAAACCAGCTCTCCGGAGACCAAGTTCTGTTATCGTCCTCCAAGTTTGAGGAGAGCTCAATTGAGTAAGTGGGCACACTGATTAACTCTTTAAACCGTATAATGAGGTGAGCGTTTTTGAGAAATTTGGAACATTGTTAGTAAAACAGCTGTTTGAACGTCTCCAGAGTTGGCCCTGAACTGCTTAAGAACAATCTGATCTGAATATATTTTGGTAGAACAATTTGGGTTATGTGCACCATTCAAGAATTCACTGCTGGCAGGCAGAGCAGGGTAAAAATACTGGCGTCCCTAGACACCCTGCCTGGGAATGAAACCAGTAACTTGACACCTTCCAACAAAACAAAATATTTTTTTAATATATATCCTTCAGGATTCTTTTGTAATTTGAAAATGCAATATAAAACTATTGCGACTCTACAATAACGCAATACTATTTTTATACTGTTGGGCTGTAAGGGATTATCCATCTTCTCTGTCTAAACCTGCACAGAGAATACAGAAGATCAATATATCTAAGACACTTTGCTGAGGTTTACAGTTCACTGTCATACAGTAGTGACCCACATTTGAGTCAAACTATGTGTCTTGCACATTTGAGAGCAGCACTGTTAATCAAGAAATAAAAGGAGAACAATACTGAAAAGAGTCCAATTACAGTCACATAACTATTTTAATCTGGCTAGAGTATAATTTGCAGTTACTGTATTGCTGCTATTGAGTCCACTAGGCTGCTTCTGAGGGACCCTTAAAGACTACAAAAAGCATTTAATTGATACATTGTGATGTATTTTAGATTAAATTGGGTTATTTCCCTGCTAAAAAAAAACAGCTTAAAGCAGCTTAAGCTGGCTGGCTGGTTTTAGCTGGTCGACAAGCCTGGTTTTAGAGAGATTCGTCCTTTTCCAGGCTGGTTTCCAGCCATTTCCAGCCTGGTCTTAGTTGGTCAGGCTGGAAAATGAAAAGCTAAAATCAACCTGACCAACCTGGTTTAAGCTGGACATAGCTGGTTTTGGCTGGGCTCCCAGACTGGATAGGCTGGTCAAGCTGGTCTTAGCTGGTCATCTCCCAGCCTGACCAGCTAAAACCAGCCTGGAAATGGCCAAAACCCCTCTAAAACCAGGCTGGTCAACCAGCTAAAACCAGCTAACCAAAAATTATGTATTTAGTTTACATTTTCCATTATAAGTTGATGGGTGAAGGGAAAGTCTTGTTTCTAAAAGTTAATAGATTCTTGATGTCATCATTAGGTTAAAAATAAAGTAGAGTAAAGTGCAAGTATTTTTAAATAGGTTTTTTTTATTAATTTTCTTTTTTCAAATATAGCATTATTTATATAACATTACACATTTATTTGTATATCAAAACTTTAATATATTTACTTTTACATTTAAGTTTAATTTATTGATCTAATATTTAGCTGCATAGTTTTAGCTGCATAGTCATCGTTTTTAAACACTTCTGCACGTGATTGCATCAAGCAAACAAATTCCTTGTATCCAGAAACATGTATTGCATTCCATTATGAACAAACTACATTCAAAAGTTCCTGTTAATATTTGTAATTTGCTTTAGAAACTTCATTTTAATGTTACCCAGTTTTCAATTGGGTTGAGATCAGGGAATTGAGATGGCCACACTATTATCTATGTCCTTTTTATCTAAATCCAAGTGTGTTTATGAGTGTGTTTGTGTTTGGTCTGTCTTTGGCACAGAGCAAAATAGTCACTTCAAGTATTTTGATATATTTGAAGTGATCCATACAACATAGGCTCATTCTGAAAATGTACCCATATTTAAATATCTGGAGATCGCAAATTATCTAGCCAGAGGAACATATGGCTTCATTCAGTCTTTAAAATGAATGATATGGGATGGTCTGCTGTTACCGGCATGGTTTTCACTGTTACCAGTTTGTCCAGCGGCTCACTGCGTATGTTGGAGGATTTGAGATGCAGAGCGGAGTTGACCATGACAACGGTGTTCGGGTCCAGTGAAGAATGGTTTCAGAAAGCAGGTAAGACAAAAACAAAAGCCAAAAAATTAAATAAACAAGTAAATAACAGGGTGAGAATGTTGTCAAATCTAAAACGTGGTAATAATCAGACTGCCACGAGTGCTTTTCTTTATCTGGGTTGCTTTTGAAAACACTGTCAGTTAGGTTGAGGGAAGTGGGTGGGCACTGGTCAATCAGTGAATTTTAAAACACTATCGGATGGGTTTAGGGAAAAAGGAGGGTGTGGGGATTGGTTGGCCAGTCGGTCAGTAAGTATCGACAGTGGCTTCTACTGAATTTACACAAGAACATCAGGCGCAAATGGCATTTGCAAGAGACATTTAAGATCGGGTGGCAAAAATCTAAACGGCAAAAAAGTAGCTCCTGGGACATATTTGGTGCTTTCCAGAAATGTATATAGAGGTACATTATCAGAATCAGCCTGGGTTGGATCCATGATACCTGGTAAACGATAAATAACACCACAGTATGAGAAATATCACACCATGATTTTTGCGCCACCATGCTTCACAGATTTTCACGGAGGGGCTTCATTTCAAAACTTGTCTGTTATACTGTTGATGAAACAGTAAACAGGAAATCGACTTTTCCTGCATATGAATGCGAATGATTCAGCCTTGCCTGTACAGTTTATCTTATTTTCCTGCATTACACATCTGCCTCCATTTCAATAGGCAAAGCTATTCTCGCAATTCAATCGACAATAGATTAATACTGTAGAATCCAGTCCCACATATTATTAGCAACTTATTAACACAACACTGCTTCATACATTTAGAGAGGACTACGATGAGTAGAACTCATAAGACTCCAAGCAAAGACAGGATGAGTCGTCTACATAGATCCCCTTTGGCTAATCCAGTGGTTCTCAATCCCAGACTGATACTGGTGTAGTTCTAGTTAGATTAAAATCGACTCACTGTGAATGTTACCGCTGAAGGATGATTCACTGAAAAGCAGCTCCTCCAACCACAACCACGCAAGCCCAATGCAATCGTGGCAAGGAACCAAAACTTTTTCTTTTGCCAAAAATTAATACATACCTGACTTGAAGTTCTTTCTCTTCAAACAGGCCCCTATGTACAGTAGTGCCCATGAAATGGTGTTTTTCATACAAGTTAATGAATGTTTTATTTCATGTGTATAGTCTTTAATGATATTTATTTATCTACTTTTGAGGTTCTAAAATATCTGTTAAATTTATTGTACAAAAAACATCAGCAGATATACACATTAAAACTGTAAAATAAAGTGTCTAAGCCTAAAAATTGTCTGGAAATAAATCAATTCTAATTTCATTAGTCGATGCATGAAGTAACCTATTTATAAAGCATTTGAATTGTTCTAGTTCTTTTATAATATTTATATTTTAGGTGAAATTCTGGGGGGCACTGTGGCTCAGTGGTTAGTATTGTCGCCTCAAAGCAAGAAGGTTGCTGGTTCGAGTCCCAGCTAGGCCAGTTGGCATTTCTGTGTGGAGTTTCCATGTTCTCCCCGTGTTCATGTGGGTGCTCCGGTTTCCCCCACAGTCCAAAGACATGCGCTATAGATGAGTTGAATAAACTATATTGGTCGTAGTGTGTGTGTAGGGGTTTTCCAGTACTGGGTTGTATCTGGAAGGACATCCGCTGCCTAAAACATATGCTGGAATAGTTGATGGCTGATTCCACTGTTATGACCTCTGAAACAGAGACTTAACCGAAGGAAAATGAATGAATGTGAACTTGTGCTAGATTTTTGCAGTACTATTAAATATCAGAGAAAGCCAAAATCCGCCAACAGACCATCCCTCATCAGAGAAGTGGCTGAAAATGGTCGAAAGTGGACAAAAGAAACACATTTAATTGGTAGATGTGAATGTTAATGTGTGTCTTTTGTCCGCTTGTGATCATATCGACAAAAGTGCATGTTAATACCAAGGCCTAAAATACCCTAATGTGTAAGACCAGGGATGTTTGTTTATAATTTCCCACATTTTCACAAAGGTAAAATGAATCTGTAGGATGAATTCTAAAAAACAAGTGATGCTTTCAAAATAGGTTTTATCATCTGCCAGGCAAAAATAAGTACTGTTGTTAATTTTAATACGCTCCGTTCTATAAATCACGCAGTTATGTCATTCAAGTCTGTTGCACATACAGTTTTCGATGATTTTGGCATAAAATCAAAATGGACTTTTTCTGCATATGATTAAGAATGATTCAGCCTTCCTAGCACTGTTTATCTTTTCTTTCCTGCATGACACATCTGCCTCTATTTACACAAAGCTGTTTTCACAATTCCATCAGAAATCAATGAACACAATCCATTCCCACATAGTATTATCAACTTTTAAACACAAAACTGCTCCATGCATTCAGAAAGGACATCGATTAGCTCACAAGATTCTCAGCAAAGACAGGATGAGTCGTCTACATAGATCCCTTTGGCTAATCAAGTGGGTCTCTATCCCAGACAAAAACTGGTGTAGTTCTTGTTAGATTAAAAGGGATTCTGTTCATTTTAATGTGCATGACTGGTCAGACTTGTCAAAAGGGATCAGTGTTGCGACTCGTCTGCCACTGAGACTTTCTTGAGTTCCTGACACATTGATGTCCTCTCTAACTGTGGGTCTGTGTTGAGGTTGTCCTTTGTGTATGACAACCATCTGCTATCTGAATCTAAGATTCGTGTGTACAAATTTGGGGACCGGTAAAGACACTGATGAACTTGGGTCACTACACTTTGGGACACACTAGCTACCTTTCCATCCACCTATTTTTATGCGCATTTTGGATATAATATTTATAAAATATTTATCCGATAAGAAAAAATGTACATAAACTACTATGGAAAAATTTTACCAAAAAAATTCCAGCATGCGCCTTCATGTGATTTTGTTATAAGAGATTATGTGATTATAAAAATGTATGTGAATGGACAAACCAACAGGCTGAGCACACTGTAAAACATCTGAAATGTTGTTTTGGTCATTCTAAAACGTCGTAACCATTTTAGTATTAGTGTTATTATATTGTTAATGACCTCCAGAATTAAGAGCGTATGTGCGTCTGAGTGTGCCGCCTTCAAACCAACACAGGCTCATTCTAAAAATGTAGTCCTATGTACATTTCTGGAGTCTGCAATTTATGTAGCCAGAGGTATGTATGGCTGCAATTGAGTTTGCGAACGCTATGGGGGCGGTGTGACCAGCTGACTGATTACCTCCGTGTGGACGACTTTCCTGCTGCAACCAGTTTGTCCCGTTAGCTTATCATGTACGTCGGCGGATTTGAGACACAGAGAGAAGTTGACCAAAACTACAGGGTTCAGGTCAATCAATAAAATTGGTTGGGTTTAGGGAAGGAGGAGGTGGGTCAGTTGATTGGTCGATTAGTCTGTCAGTCCTGCAGTCAGTCAAACAGTCAGTCAACAGCGGCCTCTGGTGGGTTTATGCGAAAACAAAAACTGCAAAAATACGCACCTCCCTGGAAGTGTTTTGTGGCCTCCAGAAACGTGTATAGAGGTACGTTTTCAGAATGAGCCTGGAATGCTTCAAACGCCATCGCATGTTCACTGCGTGTCAGGATTGCATTCTGAGGCGAAAGTAATTTGTTAAATAAAGAAAAAGATTCACACAGCTTCTTCTACCACAGCAAATTCCGTTTTTACTTCAAATAGTTGGCGCCAGTTATTCAGGAAGTGATGATTTTGTTCTCTTTTGACTCGTTGGTTGTATTGGCACATCTTTTATGCGATATTCCAGTTTTGCCCATAATTTCTGGATTATTTTTGAAAACACTGTCGGTTGGATTTAATGAAGGGGCTGAACAGGTCAATCTGTGCTTTTGAATACGCTATAGGTTGGGTTTAGTGTAATTTGCATTTTTGGATGGAAACACAGCTACTGAGTGTGGCGTGAGTAAACTGGAGTTTATAAACAACAGCAGAACAGAATTTTTTTTTTAATATTATTCTTTACTACGTTTTTAAAAGTACAACTTTAGCTAAATATTTTGATTGTTTCATGTACCAGCAACATTTCAACCATTAAACAATTAGAAATGCTTGTTAGATTTTTCCTAAGATATCTGGCTATGTTCATTCATGTTAAAAATAAATAAATAATGGTTTTTGTTTTAGAATAGCGTCTCTTGTTTGTTATAACAAAGACACATTTTTGTTAACAACGCATAGTGCATATCAATGTGCACTGTTTGTCGTGGTGCATTGTGGGACTTTTTAGGGTTTAAACATTTCCAAAACAGGCTCATTGTGAAAACGTACTGTCGTATACATTTCTGGAGAGCGCAAATTATGTATCCATGCTGCATTTCATCTATAAAAAGAACGCTACGGTGCGGTATAATGCCGCAGATGTCTTCTGTTTATTTTCGCACTACCAGTTGATCGCACATGTGGATGGCTTTTCCGCAGTTACCACTTTGCACAGTATCTCACCATGTACATCAGCGGACTTGAAATGCAGAGAGGAGTTGACTGCGATGATGGGGTTCGAGCCTGGTGAAGAAAGGTTCCAGAAAGCAGGTAAAACAAAAACAAAAGGCAAAAAATTTAATAAACAAGTAAATAACAAGGTGAGAACCTGGTAAGATCTAAAACATGGTAAAAACTAGGCGCCAGTGGGGGCTTTTTTTTCTGGATTGCTTTTGAAAACACTGTCGGTTGGATTTAATGAAGGGGCTGAACAGGTCAATCTGTGCTTTTGAATACACTATAGGTTGGGTTTAGTGTAGTGGGTTGGTAAGGGGGGATTGGTCGGTTGGTCAGTCAGTCAGTCAGTCAGTCAGTCGACAGCAGCCTCTGGTGGATAAACCCGAGAAAAGCAGCCACGAATAGCACTTGGGAAAGAAATTTGAGATCTGAAAAAGCATACACTGTGGATGCGGGAAAACAAAAACTGCAAACACCTCCTGGGACGTATTTCGTAGAGGTGTGATGAGATGCCTACTCCATGAGACTAGACGAGATACGAGATTGGGTTCACGAGAATGAGACGAGACAAGATTTTTACACTATTTTTAAGAAATCCTTATTGATGAGGATGTATTTTATTCAACTGGGGAAAAAAAAACAAATCGCAAAACTACTTAGGTGCTTTCTTTAAATCAACTTGTAATGAATGTTATTTTACTTCTATTTTAATGAATTATACGCAGTAATGGACATGCAAACACTGCTAAATATTTAGCTAATAGCCTATGTGAATGGAAAATAATATTTTTATATATAATTTTAAATATAAGCAAAATATTTGCTAATATGTGAATGGAACTAGAAAAAAAATCACAAAATAAAAAACAGGTGTTTTGGGTGCTTTTTAAAAACATTGTAATAAATTATATTTTATTTTTATTTAAATGAATTCTATGTCATAAAGGACATGCAAACACTGCTAAACATTTAGCTTTAAAGTCTACCGACTGGCTTCTCCCCTGTACAATTTCACATGATATATCAAACTTATTTTCACACACTGAAACAAATACATGTAATTTTTAGTATTTCATTTTTAATTTAATAAATGAGTTTCATTTTCACTTTTAGCAAAATTTGATTCAGGCCCCGTGACTCACTTTGAGCTACTGGATGCGATCATGCGAATATGAAAGACTGATAAGAGAGTTTTTTCAATAGAGTTTGATACAGCACGCAGAATGAAAAAAAATTCAGCTTTTCCCGGACAGTATATGTTCCGTGATGATGTGATGATGAGTCTCCAGGAGTTCATTCAGTGAGTGTGTGTGTTTGTTTGCGCGCTTAGAGATGTGTGCGTCTGTGTTGCTTTACTGACTTGCTAGGTGTGTAGGTCCTGTCGCAAAATGCGGCTAAAAGTCCTTCACAATGTTAATAGTTTGATTACGGCGTTTACATATCTGCACTTCAATAATGCGACTAAAATAGAAATACTCCACGTCGTAATTCCATTTGTGTTTATGACGATTATGCCTTTCAGCATATCTGAAGTGCTATTTCATTGCATGGATACGAACCATAATGTGTGAGGCTGTAGTTGTAGCCTATGTTGGATGGGGCACCTGCTGAACTCCGGTGAAAAAAGCGGTTACGTCACACCCACCCACCCAACCGAGTGACAAATGCAACTCTGAGGCCAACCTGGGTTGCCAGGTGTATGCAAAGCACTTTATTTGCAGATCAAATCCAATCTTGCCTCCAATCGTCAATGCTAATTTCACCCTCATGCCCCATCATAACATCACAACTCACGAGACAACTTTTCACCTCGCCGAGAAATCTCGCCGCAATTTAATCTTGTGAGATCTCGTTGTACGAGATCTTGTCACACCCCTAGTATTTCGCAATCTCCAGAAATCTATATATGGGTGCGTATCAATAATAAGCCTGGGTTGAACGTTTCAGTGCACTGGAATATTTTTTGCAATAAAGACGGCACGGAAAATGGCTGGACTACTGACTACTGAACAAAGATGCTGATTGAGATGCACCCTATGTGAACCTTGGTATAAGAAGAAACAACATCAGCATAGGCACCATTCTGATCACAGTGTTTTGGCTTTTTGGGGTGTTCCCGGTTTCAGTTGCCCTTACTAATTCTGTAATGAAGGGTCAGTGGAGTCAGTAAGGATCCTTTTGCAGCTTTATTAAACCAATCACAAACCAGACAAAGGTCGGTAGCCAGCAGACAGAGATATCAGAGAACAGGCAGGCTTATACAAGCTCGCTAGCATTTTCTTTCAATTGCTGTGAGGTCATGATAGCATGAATGAGTTTTTCCACATTAGACATCGATAACATGTTGTCCTTGAAGTGATGTTTGAAGTGTGACCTTCAAATGACCAGTTGCTATCAAATATCACCTCCCAAGTTATTGACTGAAGACCAGGACTTAACTGAATATCTATGATAAGTCCTTAGTCCAAAATGTATGATTGTTAAAAAATAAATGTGTCAATTACATTTACAGAATGCCTCAAAACTTTCCTGTCATAAAAATTAGATTGGGTAGACATGTCTTTTTTTCATTTTTCACATCTTTAAGTATTTTGATAGGTGGTTTGACAATTCAATATCATCATACAAGTGAAAACCAAAATCCAGAATGCTGCTAGTTGAGAACCACTGCTGTTATCTATAGTATGCTGGTTTAAATGCTGCACACCTTTCCCATGCCGCAGTTTGGTTTGTGCGTTATGTGAGTACTTATTTTTGACATAATGCCAGTCTCTGTTTAAGATTTGTTCACAGAAATGTATGTTATATTGCTGTAGTATAACACGTTATCCTTCCTCTCTGTGCATTGGTTTGAATGGGCACATTTCATTCCTTTTTTCTTTTTCGAAGAGGAGAACAAAGCATCACTGCTGACACAGAAGGTGCTAATTTTTGCAAGAAATTAATTATTGTGCATATAGGATACATACATTTGTGTATGCATTTTTTTGTATTTGTATCCTAAAGATTACAAATACAAAAAAAAAAAAACATACACAAATTTAAACTGCCTTTACTACAGAGCCGCGGAATGCCCAGATCATACTCTGCTGCCTATAGCATTTCATACTATTGTCTCCTGCTGAGCATGTTGCTGCAGATTTTCAGCTACACTTATGTTGCACATTTGTCTCCATCAGACGTCGTAGTCACAAATGCGCACTTGTCAACTTAGCAATTTCAATGCTGTGGTTTCTTGACTTCTACTGTGAAAACAAAGATAATGAGTTTCAACAGTATAAATCTTCTGTAATGACACTGTTTATCTAAAATCATGGTGACAATGTGGAAATGATGTACTTTTTTGCTGTTCAATACATTATATAATGTATGTATATATATATATATATATATATATATATATATATATATAGATATATTAAGGGTGTGATGAGATGCCTACTCCACGAGACGAGACACGAGATTGGGTTCACGAGAACGAGACAAGATTTTTACACTATTTTAAAGAAATCCTTAACGATGAATATAAATGTAATAATCTTAGAATTTAAACATTTTGTTAATATATGCATGGAAAATAGATTATTTTTTTTTATCACAAAATGCTAAACAATTTAGGTGTTTTTTTATTAACTTATAATGAATTTACTTCCATTTTTATGTATACAATTTACATAATTATTCCCATAATTGTATGTATGCAATAGTTTTATATTAGTTTAAATTGAATGCTATGCAATGAACATGAAAAAGACTGCAAAATATTTGTTAATATTTAAATAGAAAAGAGCAAACTCTACTGACAGGCTTTTCTCCTGTAGCGTTTCATAGTATTTACATTGCAGACCTTGACGGTCAATTCGGATTTTCTGACAGTGTCAGATTTTTTTTGATGACCTGCTTACATTTATCATCTTTTACATGTGACTCGTACACGATTGACTGCAATTACACAGCACACGGCAAAAGGTGCAATGACCAGAAAAAAAAGCGGGCGCTGACTAACAGCTGATAATAAAGCACTCTTTTTCTCCATTCCTGTATTTATTCAGTTCGCATGGTTTCATTTTTTATTTTCTTCTTGGCAAGTTGTTTTTCTGTAGTTTATGACAAAAAAACATTCTCATTTGGCCATTTTCTTTTAATCTAGGCCTTTTTAAACCAGTAGGCATCTTGATGTAATAACCATGGTGTGATTTCTGCATGTATGCAACAGTTTATATTGGTTACGTGGCGGATGGTGCGTTCTCTTTCTCTCTCGTGAACATGCTCAAATACTTGTGCTACATCACACATATAAAAGCTTTTTTAGTCCCTGTGTGGAATTTGGTCACTTGAACCAGGAAAATAAAAACGTGCACTTTTCATGTACAGCATAAAGGTGTTTGGTAATGATGAAGACGAGTGTGTTGAGTCTCCAGCAGTTCAGTATGTGTGTGCACGTGCTTAGAGATGTGTGTAGGTGCAGAGAATATTGTGTCAAACAGCTGTGTGGACTGTCCTATTGCAAAATGCGGCTAAAAGTTCTACACGATGGTAGCCTAATAGTTTGATTTCGGTGTTTACATATATGTACTGCACTTCAGTAATGACTTTCAGCACATCTAAAGTGACATTCCATCGCGTGGTAATGTCCATGGTTAATTTGAGTGGCTATAGTTGCAGCCTCTGCTTGGACATGAACAACGCAGCAGCCCTTTGGCCGGTGAGAAAAAAAACGGTTACGTCACATACGCCTGCCCAACCGAGTGGCATGTGCAACACAAAGGTCAGCCTTACCAGGTGTGTGCAAAGCACTTGATTTGCGGTTTAAATTCAATCCTGCTTCTAATCTTCAATGCTAATTTTACTCTCACGCTCTATCATGATAACATCTACTCACAACACGAGACAACTTTTCACCTCGACGAGAAATCTTGTTACACCCTTAATATATATATAAAGCCCGCAGGCCAAGTGCCTTAGTGTTCTACCATATACAGGTACAGCCATATCGCACTGCTACTTGTGTGATATTGTGTTTATACAACAGTTCGACAGCATAATCGTGCATCAGTTTTCAGACATTTCCCAGTATTTCTCTGTTGCAATAGGAATATCACAATAATTAACCCTGAATAATCCAAAGCAACACAGTCACTACAAGATTACTGTTGTGTTTGTGATAAGGAAAACGCTAAACACATGCTGGTATTTCTTCTTTCTTTCCAGACATCCTAAGTTGGGAAAAGTCATTCCTGGGTCATCAATGATTTGCAGGAGTTGGCCGGGGGGCTTGACGTATCTGAAGAGTGGGAGTGGGGGGCTTTAGTGCGCGACGTATTTGAAGAGCGGGTGAGGGGTGCACAATGTATTTAAAGAGGAGGGTGGGGTTGCGCGCGATGTATCTGAAGAGCAAGGATCTTCCGGGAGACTTGGGATGTCTGTCTTTCTTTTTACTGAAAAAGATGCATTGTATATCAGAAATTATAAATATTTAAAATAGGCACTATCATTCTAAATAAACTGCATAGATGCAATCTAAACAACTACATTCTCGCCTAAAAAAAATACATTGTTGTCCAACAGCTGCAATATTTAAACTGCAGAATATTACATGACTATCAGCCAATCTAATTCGAGAACAAGACAGAACTGTTGTAACTAGTTGTCGGTTCATTCCGCTGTAGTGGCACCTGATAAATAAGGGACTAAGCCAAAGGAAAATCCAAACACATCCAAACACATTCCAAGCACAAACTTGGAAACTTAAATACATGTGAAAGACTAAATAAACACAATCAGGATATGAACCAATCAATAAGTGACCATAGCAACTAAATAGTGGTGGGGGAAAATCAAATGAAACAAGATCCAGAGGAAATACAGATTTCCTCTACATGTACAATGCAATGTCCAAACATAATGTTTCCTATGTGATTTTTTTAGATGCATTATATATCTATAGTAGATGATGTTTATTATCTTTGCTGCTGCCTGTCACATCAGTATAGCTAGCTAGTTTGTGGTTTTTAGTCCTGGTTATGGGACCCACTGCTCTGCACTTTTTCATGCCTTTTTTTTTTGTATAACACATCAGATTCAGATCATCATCAGAAAAAAAGCTATATGTGTCACATATGAAAGAGATATCAAATGTGTAAAGCGACAGGTCCCGGGACCAGGTTTGAAAACTCTGAGCTAGATAGCTTTGTCCCTAGGTTAGAAAATTCACATTACATATTTTTAGACATCTTGCATCAGCAATGCAACTGCCGTTGAGATCACTGGGAATCCTAAAATACGAGTAGACAAGGCTTATCTCGAGAAATGACAGGTTACACGCCACACCTCTGACAGATAGTATTCTTCAACAGAAGTGTAATTGTGTTTCAAAAGCAGCTTTGGCATCATGGTTAAATGCTACGCTTTAAGCAGACAGCACTGATTAATAAACCAGTGTTACTGATTTAAATTAAAGCTTAACAAGGATTGTCAAAGCATGATTTGTAGTATCATATTCATTAGTGCTGTGTGCAGTAGGCAGGCAAGTACTTTTATTTAAGTGCACTAGTGTGTTAAAGGAGCACATCATTTTTTTTTGGAAATAAACTCCTTTTGCAAGACCAAGAGTTGAACCAAGATTTCAACAGTTGAGTTTTTAATCTTTTTTTTTATTATTATTTTAGTCAATCTCTGGACTGGGAAACTTTTTTGAGCAATATGCTAATGGTCTCACCCAGGGGTGTCCAAACTCCATCCTAGAGGCAGCACACCTGTCTGGAAGTTTCTAGTGCACCTAGAAAGAGCATGATTAGGTGGTTCATGTGTGTTTAATAGGGGTTGGAACTAAAATATGCAGGACACCGGCCCTCCAGGATCGAGTTTGGACACCCCTGGTCTAATCCAATTCAATGATCTATGTTAAGCTTAGCTAAAACATCCAGACCCAGAGATCATCTGAATGCATACAAATGGTTAAACTCAACTAGAAGACTTGAGAAATTAGCCTTAAAAAAAAAGCGAAGTGTTTTTTTTTTTTTTTAAAGACGCCCTATTATAGGTTTTTGAAAATGACCTTTCATGCAGTTTGTAACACAGCTCAAGGTGAATGAAAACATCCAGCTGAGGTTTGAATCTAAAAGTGCACCGTGTTTAAAACTATTGATTCATTGGCAAAATATTTGACTCCGAGGTTTTATGTTTGATCGCATCATCGTCGATACGGTACATCACCAAATATGGAGTTCCAGTACCGGTAGAATGTGAACGTGCTTTCACTTCAGACTCTAGCGGAGGCACGGGGGATGATGGGATTGATCATGACACGAAGATGACAATTACTGACAGATGGAGATTTGTCTGCGGAGAATAAAGGGTTAAAGTTAATTTTCACAACAACACCAGAGTACAGCCAACCTAGTGCTGTGTTTGTTCCTGTCATTTTTCTGCTTTTTGATACAATAACCTACGCTGCAATGTGGGATTTGTCGGTCGTTTGCTATTAAAGAAGGAGCAGAGATTATGGGACTTTGTCAGACTTTGTCAGTAACTTTTACAGTTCAAATGGACCAGTTTCTTCTTCCTCCGGATCATCTAAGTGTCATAAAAATTGTTGCCTCGTTTTGTGTAGTTTGCAAAATATGTGTTTAGATGTGTTATAAGTTGAAATCGCCCCGCGCGACTTGTAATCTCAATTCTTGATTATAGATCAGTGCTTGTACTGTATCTCTCAGGTTAAATCTATATGGGGCTGGTTAGATATTGCGTCCAAAATCACATTGAAACGTGACGCGTGCTTCTTAATTTACAGATTTAAATGCATTTCTTAACTGGCGACCTCTGCTGTTTGCCTTTGCTATGGCCACGATCGGCTGTTCCTCACACGCGCGGTGCGGTCAATTTTCTAAATAGTTCAGCTTTTGCCACTGTGTGGATTAATACTGAATGTGTGTCATTGTTATTACTTGGGGTTAGGAGTAGAGTAATATGCTGGTGTTTAACTGCATTGCTTTATTTTATTCCTGCATTGGGCTCTCACATACTTTCTGCTACTTTATACTGTATCCGTGCTGGGCATTTCTTTCTGTCTCGTGCTGAACACAGTCGACCAATTGCAACAGACTGGGTCATCGGACGAATCACTGCAGATTAGCTTTGCGCTAAGGAGGGGTTTGGGAACAAATGAATCGCTGAACGATTCATATGAGTCGCTGGGATAATTAGGTCAAAATAAATGTATATTAAAAGACAATGATAGTGTTTTTTGACCTTGCACGCATATCAGCATGTTGTTAGAGACCCCTAAAACCAAAATATGACCTTTTTAATGCAAAATAGGGGCTCTTTATTAAGCATATTCATCTCAGTGTCGCTCTTTGTTATTTAGAAACTGTGTTCACATGACCATTCTGATTACAATAAAAAAAACACCACCAACAACAACAATGATTTAGAGCAAATTATATTAACAAAGAGTTGCTAGTACAGCATCTATTAACAAACTCACACAACAAATCCATGCAACTCAACAGTCTCTGACAACAATTGTTGCCAGTGTCAAGGCACTGTGCATTTTTTAATAATCCTTTACGATTGTATCTTGTTAAAGCTGATTTATACTTCTGTGTCGAGTGATCAGCGTGACCCATGGGCATGCCTTGTGTGTTGTCGTGCATTTATATTTGGTGTTTGTGTTGCTCTGCAATAACACTTCCGAAACGCTAGCTGGCAGTAGGTTTTTATGCTCCTCTGTGTTGAGTTTCTTTGGGTGTTTTGTTTTTTCTGAATGCTACCTGAAATGTAGAAGTAGCTTGAACTCACTCATTCACAGTTGGAAACTGGCAGACGTTCAACCACTTTAATGAGTTCACCCGCTCAATCAATTGCGTCAACAAGGTAAAACGATTTTGCCGTTGCTGTCCTGAAGCAGGGGCCCAAGCTATCAAACCCCTAAGAGAGCTCTGACCTCCCGTCCTTGAAGGAGGCCTGAGGCTTGACTCGAGCTTCAAGTATGAATCCCCTCCCTTTTCAGAAAACAGAGAGGTAGATGGGGAGCTGGTGGGATGCTGGAACAAAAGTCAACTGAAACATCATATACACAAGTGATAATAGACCAGGGATGGCCAAACGCGGTCCTGGAGGGCCGGTGTCCTGCACAGTTTTGCTTCAACCCTAAACAAACACACCTGAACATGCTAATCAGTGTCTTCAAGATCACTAGAAATCTATAAGCAGGTGTGTTTGACTAGAGTTTGAGCTAAACTGTGCAGGACAACTTACATTAGGAAATTAATTTAATCATTAGGTAAACACAAAACAAAAGTTTCCATTTGGAGCTCCTTCCCAGGACTCGACACTTGTAAACAATTAGTCCATCAAGCTCGTGGCTCTCTACACTGTGCATTCTCATCACTGCTGCCAAGCTGACCAATCACAGAGCTTTTGCTACACATTATTGCGATGTGTAGTTAAATTTTTTTGAGAGGTGCGTGTTGGCCATGGCAAGGTTGTGTCGGATATACGCGTTTGCTTGATGCAGAAGTATAAATAAGGCTTTAGACTTCGTGGACATGATCCAGGTCACATTGTAAGATTGCAGTTGGATCAATCCATGACACATTCGGTAACCCGCATTCTGAAATATTTCACAGTAAACATAAACAATCTGTAGCATTAATATAAACCATAACATGCCTTGATAACTTTTTCAACATTTCCTAGAGTTGCTTTAAGGTTGTTGAGCTAACTACATCATCTGGTTCAGCACTCCTATTGATAGTTTTCACGTGACATCACACCATAAGGGTAATTATCTCCCAACTGACTGCCAAGTCATAGGCTGAATGGTTTCTCTTTTTTAGGCAAAAAGCCAGACAATTGTTGCGCAAAAATATATAGCCTTACTAACTGACAAAGTCTACTTTTGTTTGTGTGGGTTTCCTCCAGGGGCTCCGGTTTACCCCACAGTCTAAAAGACATGCGCTATAGGTGAATTGGTTAAGCTAAATTGTCCATAGTGCAAGTGTGTATGTCCTGGTCCTCCAGGTTGGGGGTTGAGCATTGGGCTAATGACCCACCTCATAAAAACTAGATGTTACGCAACACCACTATGGTGCGGCTTTATTTCAATTTCGATATAAATGGCCCTAGGAGTAAGTAAGTAATTGACATGGAAACAAGCCTAGGCTGTGCTTCAACCTAATTCCTTTATAAAAAAGAACAGCCAGCAAGAGGAAACTTACAGATTTGTGCCAAATGGTAGCATCATTGAACCATAACAATATATGGTACTGTTTTGTATGCGTTTTATGTATTATCTATTCTAATTTGCAGGTTAAGTGAACTTAAGCATGAATTGAAATCCAAATTCAAAGTATAAGTTAAGTTTATTTATAAACTTATTTCGAGAGGATCACATACTTATGATTGCTTGTGGCCTGTCCCGCATTATTCAATTTATGATTCAGCAATCAGATGATTCCTAAACCACTATAAATACCCTAATGCCGAGTTCAGACTGCATGATTTTAACCCCGATTTTGACTTGCCGACAGGTTTTGAGAAATCGCCGACAAATACCTGAAATCACAAGCAAATCAGTGCTCGTGCACACGAGTGACAATCACACAGTGTAAAATATCAAAGATGTGATCTAAAAGAATCGCTGATGAGTTGCAGATGCCTGTGAGATATTTGGCATGCTAAATATCTGGTGCTGTCGGTGATTCAAATCATACCGTGTGAAATGAGTTTTGACTAAAAATAATGTTGGCGATCACCTACAGCCAATGAGAGAGCAGCATCCACTAGTGTGTTTACCTGCAGGCCATTAGGAGGTTGGGGGAAAAGTTAAAAGCACTTATTTTCAGTTTATTTGGACCCAAGAAATGGAGGAAAACTAGCAGAAATTTGGCAGGAGCACCCATGTCTGTTTGACGTGTCATCTGAGCAAAACCACAACCGGGTCAAAAAAAAAAGTTGAGCAGAAATGACTAATTCCCTTTAAACCCAGGTGAGCAAATTTGTAAATTTTCTACCCCATTAAAGGCTTCTTTCTCGTTATGTAGTTAATATCAAAAGATATACTATATGTTTTTGGTTGTGAGATGTAGTTTGGACAAAGTTGTCGACGATTCTTCCTATTTTAAAGTCATGCAGTGTGAAACCCCCTGACGTCGATCCATCTTGCAGTGTAAACAAAGCAGCGACAAAACGCTAGCCCAGATAGTCATGCAGTGTGAAAACATCTGTGACATGACTACTTTAAAAATCATGCAGTCTGAACTCGGCATAAGTTCCATATGACAGCCATCTTTCTTTTGAAGAATCCTGCCTTCCCCCCCTACTCCTCCTCCTTTCCTAGATGCATGGCATGGTTGCCCAGTGGTTAGCACTGTTGCCTCACAGCAAGAACGTCACAGGTTCTATTCTTTACAAAGCCAGCCGACGCTTCTGTGCGGAGTTTATACGTTTTCCCAGTGCTCATGTTGGTTTCCCCCCAGGTTCCTTGGTTTCCTCCCACTGTCCAAAAACATGTAACTTAAGTAAACTGACTAATCCAAATCAGCACCATAGACACGGTCCTAGAGCAATCACTATCTGTTTATCAGCTACTACAGCAGGGGAGTTCTCAAGATCTACCTGAGCTCAAACTCCCCTCTAGTCTTGCAAACGGGAGGGAGCCATGGGATTGAGGACCTTATGAGCTTTGGGCTCTCTCCTGGGACAGCATGCTAAACAAGCTTTATAATCAATCATCAGCTAAGTGTGAACTCATGAAATAGCAGTACTAAACAAATAGATTGTCCCTTCCAGCAAAAGATTAATCTCAGCAAAAAAACAAAACAAAACTCTGACACCAAATATACTGTAAAAGCAGACAATCACTGATTATAATGCCATCATCAATGACTAAATCAACAAGGATATTTCACAAGATTGATGTAAACATCACCGAATAGGAGCTGATGGTTTTAACTGACTGAAAAAAGTGCTGTGGGTTTACAGTTTGTGATCTTGTTTTTTTTTTTTTTTCAGTTGATATGTGATTCAAATATTTGTTTATTTGGTTCTTGGTTTGACACTCTTTGTAATAGAAGTTACTTCAGGAATGTGTCTGACATCTTCAGACATGGACAGAATGTCCACAAAGCTAAAGTTTGATTGCAAAAGCTAATAATTGGTTGTTATTGAACATGTCAAACCTACAATCAAAGACCACACATTTTAGCCTAGGTTAGGAATATTTTAGTATTTCCAAATTTTGACAAATTGTAGCCAAACTTATCCAGTGTTAGCCAGGCTTTATTCACAAACATGGTAGGCATGTGGAAACAAAGCAGATCCACTAGCTCTTTTGTATTCTTCTGCCATCTAGCATGTGTCTCATCTCAAAATTGCAATTTTTTGCCTGCATGCTCTATAGCCACTCATCTGAACGTAGCATGAGCCCTGTTGAGATGTCAGTCATGCGACAGAGATGGCAAACAAGCTCAAGGACTTGAGTGCCACTTCAGTGATCGCTGATGGCTGACAGTCCATCACTGCTACCACACCAGACCCTTTTCGACTGATCGATTAAGTTGGAAAAACTGTTACACAGCTTCCTGACAAAAACTGAAGAAAACTCAAGAGAGAGATTTTCAATTGGGCTATTGTATGATGTGCGCTGAGGTTTGGTCTTGGAGACTCGTTCGCAACAACCACAAATACTATAAAGATAAATATAGAGTTAAAAAATCATTAAAAATGTAAAACAACTGCAGAGTTCAGACCACAGCTATAACTATAAAGATACTATGAAACTATATCATTTCGATCACATATTTTTCCTAGCTAATATACACTCACCAGTCACTTTATTATGTACACCTTACTAGTACTGGGTTGGACCCCCATTTGCCTTTAGAACTGCTAGTGACAGATTCAGCAAGGTAATGGAAATATTCCTCAGAGATTTTGGTCCATATTGACATAATAGTATCATGCAGTTGCTGCTGATTTGTTGGCTGCACATCCATGATGTAATTCTTCCATTCCACCACATCCCAAAGGTGCTGTACTGGATTGAGATCTGGTGACTGTGGAGGCCAATTGAGTACAGTCAACTCATTGTCATGTTCAAGCAACCAGTCTGAGATGATTCATGCTTTATGACATGGTGCGTTATCCTGCTTGAAGTAGCCAGAAGATTGGTACTCTGTGGTCATAAAGGGATGGACATGGTCAGCAACAATACTCGGGTAGGCTGTGGCATTGACGTGACGCTCAATTGGTACTAATGGGCTCAAATTGTGCCAAGCAAATATCCCTCACACTATTACACCACCACCAACACCACCAACACCCTGAACTGTTGATACAAGGCAGGATGGATCCATGCTTTCATGTTGTTGATGCCAAATTCTGACCCTACCAGCTGAATGTTGCAGCAGAAATTGAGACTCATCAGACCAGGCAACAATTTTCTAATCTTCTATTGTCCAATTTTGGTGAGCCTGTGCAAATTGTAGCCTCAGTTTCCTGTTTTTAGCTGACAGGAGTGGCACCCAGTTCAACGTGTTGTGCGTTCAGAGATGCTCTTCTGCAAACCTCGGTTTTAACGAGTGGTTATTTGAGTTACTGTTGCCTTTCTATCACCATGAACCAGTCTGGCCATTCTCCTCTGACCTCTGGCATCAACAAGGCATTTGCACCCACAGAACTGCCGCTCACTTGATATTTTCTCTTTTTCACACCATTCTCTGTAAACCCTAGAGGTGGTTGTGCGTAAAAATCCCAGTAGATGAGCAGTTTCTGAAATACTCAGACCAGCCCGTCTGGCACCGACAACCATGCCACATGCAAAGTCACTTAAATCATCTTTCTTCCCCATTCTGATGCTTGATTGGAGCTGCAGAAGATCATTTTGACCATGACCAAGTGAGTGTATGTAATGGCAAGTCAGAGTCCATTGAAATTATGTCTTATGTCAAAGTACTTGTACAGTCTTAGGTTATGTGTAAAGTTTATAGTAATAGTATAGGATTTATAGTAAATGTATAGTTAGTAGCTACTGTAGTACAGTTAGATTACAGCTCCTGTATGTTACTGTTAGTTATGTATATGTTTAAAATGGATTTCGTTTGGTGTTGTATTCATATTTATAAATATGTTTATTTATGCAGCACCGTGGTCCTGTGAGACACGAGATTTCATTCCACTGTATGTTCACACATGTAGTGGACTGACAATACAGCTTGACTTGATTTGACTTGACTTGAAATATACATATTAAAAAGGGCTTGTGAAATGTAAATCTACAGACAATGCTGTGGGGAAGCTCTGCTTAATGTCAAACCAACTTTTATTTATTTTATTTTTTTATGGAATCGGAAACGGAATGGAATGGAAATGGAATTGTATATGCTACGAGAAATAATGATAAAGAAATGCAGGCCTGTAGCAGAGGGTGGGGGTTGGGGTTTGTGTTTGTGTGTGGGGGGGTTTGGGGGGGTTGGGGGTTAATGACAAACCCCTTACTGACAAATGTCCAGAATTTGTCCCATAATGAACTCATTTGGTCACACTTTATTTTGACGGTTCGTTTGTTGAATTTAAGTTACATTGCAACTAATTATCCTTAGATTACAAGTAGACTGTTAGGTTGGGGTAAGGGTTGGGGTTAGGGTTAGTGTAAGTTGACATGTAATTGCAAAGTTTCTTATAGTCAGTTAAATGTCTGTTGAAGGACTGTTAAATGTCAGTGTCAACGGATATTAAGCAGACAGTCTCCTAATACTCAAATGGACCATCAAAATAAAGTATTACCGCTCATTTGTCCTATTTTGATTGCTATGCTATCATAAATAGTAAAAAATAACCCATCAAAAACGGCTTTAAGACCAAGCGGAATCTTCTGTTGGCTGTCTTTTTGGTGTGACTTCAGCTAATTAGTTTTTGCCAATGCTAAGAAATATTTCTCATGTGTCCAACATCCAGCTGTGCAAGAAAACACACATCTGACGTAAGAGAAGTCTTCTTTTGCCACTGTATTGTTTTTAAATAGAGAAAAGATTTTACAAGTAACTTTTATTCTAAATATTTTATTTATTTTTTATTGAAATGGTCATATTCTGACTGAGGAAAGTTGAATGTGCTGGCCAGTTTGTTGTTTGCCTAATAAATTACAATAGGTTACAGTTTTTAATTTAAAACTTTAACAGATTACTATTGTTTTTTTTCTTCTAATAATATATGGTGTAATTAATTTGTCTTTTAAAAATATTTTTTTATTTTAAATCTTTAGGAAATTGTTGGTACATCAAAAAGTGCTAATCCAGCTAAAATAGTGCTTACAATGTCACCAAAATGCAGTATTTAAATATCATAATTGAATAAAAAATGAGGCAAATAACTGCAAAAAGGTCCACTTTTTTAAGAAAAATGACCAGGCTTTCTACGGGCCTGACATGGAAGTTATGCAAGCCAGACTTGAAGCATAATTGAAGTACCTCAGGCATCCAGCGCTAGCTTTGGCATCTTTGTGCAGCCTGTTTTAAAAACTTCTGTGGAAAATAATTTGTGATTGATTAAACATCACAAGTTGGATTCACTAATCAGGTGTGCTAATATTACTGCTGGTCACAAGGGGTAATGCCAGATGTTAGTGTGGAAGCGAATTAACTGTTCGATAAGGTTTTACCCAAGCTTTTTGCCGTCATCACAGCCGTATCATTGTGTGATGGATAATGAAATCAAATTTGTGTAGAAATTGTAATCAAAATTATTTAAAACAATTATCATTGTCCCCCCTCCATAAATATATGTGCAGATATATAAAAAAATGTTGCACGCTTCTCAATACCAATCCAGAATGGGACAAGTAAAAAAAAAAAATGAACAAAAAAATCCTTTAAATGATGAAAATTATAAAAAAAAAAAACATTAGAATAAAGATAAAATGAAACAAATAAAATACAGCAGTCGCAAAATGTATCAAAATAAGTACTGTATTTTTGTCTTTTAAAATTACTGCAAAATACTTTTATAAATTTGCATGACATCAGTCCCTTTACC
The DNA here is from genome assembly GCA_903798205.1 of Danio tinwini. Classification (NCBI taxonomy): domain Eukaryota; kingdom Metazoa; phylum Chordata; class Actinopteri; order Cypriniformes; family Danionidae; genus Danio; species Danio tinwini. The sequence goes on from CAIGQZ010032543.1 coordinate 2,527,062, forward strand.
TTTAAACTGACTCTTCAATACTAATGATGATTTCTGAAAAACTGAAAACAAAAAATTGTTAACTATTTTTGCAAATAAACTTTTCATATATTATATCCTGCTCCTGCTATAATCTGTCAGTTTTTAGGAGATTATGACATATGTGTTTCATATATTGTGTCACTTTGACATCTTTAGGCATCTTCATTTAAACTTGCTGTTCAACTACTGGCATTTAAAACAGCCAAGGAAGTATTGTAGGAATTATCACAGTAAGACTTATTTTTATGTAGTGTGTTTTAAAAAATAAAAAAAAAAACATTAGGCATTAGCAATTCATCCAAAACTACTATTATTTTTACAGTATACGCTTTGTCCAAATATTTTATATTTATTTCAGTGATTCTTTAAATAGAAGAGTTAATAATGTCCAAAGCACCAATCAGAAGGTGTGTTTATGATGTCACCATGTAGACTTCTTACAGAGTATTTTACAGTATTTTAAAAATACAAAAATACAAGACACTAAAGTATTTTGATACAAAATATTAAGCCATTTCCATCAACCCTATCAAATACAAATTACAAAATACTATTTTGTATTTTAAGTACAAATTTGTAACACATGTATCACACATGTCTTTCATTACACGAGTTCACACTTAGCTGATGATTGATTATAAGCAAGTCTGACATGCTGTCCCGGGAGAGAGCCCTGAGCCCAAAAGGTCCTTGAGCCCTGGGCTCCCTCCCGTTTGCAGGGCGAGAGGGGAGCTTTGAGCTCAGGTAGATCTCGATAACTCCCCCTTTTTTGGTAAGAGCTGATGACTTGCTATGAAGTGATTGCTATGAAGAGATATGATGCTGGATGAGAGTTTGACTGTAGTGCTAATTTTAGATTTAGATCAATTAACTTGATGGGAGTGCATGTTTTTTGGAATGTGGTAGGAAACCGGAGAACCCGGGGAAACCCACGTGAGCACAGGAAGAACATGCAAACTTTGCACAGAAATGACAGCTGGCCAGTTAAAGGGCTAGAACCGGTGATGTTCTTGCTGTGAGGCAACAGTGTTAAACACTGGGCCGCCGGGGCCGCCCTATAAAGGTAAAGGTGGAAGAGTAGGGGTGGAAGGGGGGATTCTTCAAATCGAAGATGACTGTAGTGAGAAACCCTGGCTCTTTATAGTGGGTTAGGAATCGTCTGATTGGTGGATCATACATAGTTAATGCAGAGCCAGCCGTGTTCAATCATAATCATGTGATCCTCTCGAAAATAGTTTATAAATAAACTTCACTTTAAACTTATTCATTCATTCATCTTCCTTCGACTTAGTCCCTTTATTTATCAGGGGTCTCCACAGCGGAATGAACCACCAACATATCCAGCATATATTTTATACAGCGGATGCTCTTCCAGCACTGAGAAACACCCACACACTCTCGCATTCACACACATACACTACGGCCAACCTCATGAAACTGAGCTTTGTGGAGGAACACGTCTTTGAAAAGTGTCAGGATATGATACAATAATCACTTAAATCTCAGTTAATGTTTAGAGGTCAAAGTCAAAATCGTAATTAAATTTTGGTTAATTGCACAGCCGTAGCACAACTAATCGATGACAATTGACATCTGCACTTATTCCCTTTAGATGAGTTTAAAATAATAAAACTAGAGATTTTCTGTTTATTTGTTTATTTCACTTGAATTCATCTTTATTTCTATAGTGCCTTTACAATGTAGATTGTGTCATAGCAGCTTAACACTGATGAAGTTTTAGAAAACTGCTTTAATACAATTTTCACAGCTGAAGTTCAGTTTAGTTCAGTTTAGTCCATTTCAACACTGTATATTTACAGTTCAATACTATATTTTAAATGAATCTAGATTAGATTGCTGACAGCTAGCTCTCTGCAACTCTCACATGGTCGCCCACTGAAGCTAAGCAGGGCTGCGCCCGATCAGTGCCAGCATGGGAGACCACATGGGATAGCTAGGTTGCTGCCAGAAGTTGTGTTAGGGAGGCCAGCAGGGGGCGCCCAACCTGCGATCTGTGTGGTTCCTAATGCCCCAGTATAGTGACGGGGACTCTGTACTTTCGGATGAGACGTTAAACTGAGGTCCTGACTCTCTGTGGTCAATAAAAATCCCAGGATGTCCTTTGAAAAAAGAGTAAGGATTTAACCCCGGCTTGCTGGCCAAATCTGCCCACTGGCCTCTGTCCATCATGGCCTCCTAACCCTCCCCATATTAAAACTGGCCACCAATCTCCACCAATCAGCAGGTGTGTGGTGTGCGGTCTGGTGCAAAATGGCTGCCGTCGCGTCATCCAGGTGGATGCTACACACTGGTGGTGGATGAGAAGATCCCCCCCTATGTGTAAAATGCTTTGAGTGCCCAGAAAAGCGCTAAATAAATGTAAGGAATTATTATTATTATTATTATTATTACTAATCAGACACTGTGATTGTGATTATTTATTTTTAAATCAGCTGGCAGCCCTAATTTCTATGTATAGTTATTGCGCTTGGTGTGAATAGACCTTGATTTTTGAGCTTTGTTGAGTTGCCAACACTTCTCCACATATAAATACCACTCTGTGTCAGCCTGTTGTGTCTCTGAGAAACACTAAAAGACTCAAGCTGCCTTCACCCAAATTTACAGCTTTCTCCTCCTTTTATTAGAGCGTTTATAAGGGTGGCGTGTCCCAGTTGGGTTTCTCGCCGTCTAACTTTGTCACCAATGGCAGAGGTGTCGTCTGTAATATCGAATGGAGTTTTGAAGTCGTTCTTATCATCTTTGACATTCAAAGAGATTTTAATTCAAGCTAATGCATCTTTTAACATCTCCCACAACTGGCATTATCAATTATGAAATAATCGTGTTATCAATTTCAAAGGGATGAAAATAGAGAGCGCAGATTTTCATGCTCCCCTCTAAGCGAGAGGCGCTCTCGTGTGATGTCGAGTGATTTATTTCTCATTAGCGTCTCTTTCAAAAGGATGCTCTGTATTCAGTAGTGTGATTCTTCTGGCTAGGTGCCACACCCCTACGGCAAAACCAATTAGTTGGAAAAACAGCTCTAGAACTTCCTGCTACAAAGCTAACTAATAATCATATTCACTATAGCATGCCTGGCATATAATTTTGGGTAAATTCTACAATGAAAACATACATCTTTTTCATGATGACATGCCTTTCTCTGCATTTTGTTTTATTTAGGGCACAGTGATGATAGCTATTGGCTATTTGAAGTTGAATTATTATTATCTTGTTGTTTCTTTTTCAAATATTTCCCAATTGATGTTTAAAACATGTTTAATTTTTCACATAGTTTACTATAATATTTTTGGTAACACTTTATAATAACTACACACTATGAATCATTTATTAAGCATTATCATCTAGTGAATTCATTATCTGTTAAGCATTAACTCTACATTAATAAACATTAGTAAGCAGTTTATAACTGCAGCTACAAATGCTGTATTCTTAACTTATAACCATATTTATAATGTGCTTAATAATTGTATTTTCATAATTTGACTGATTGATTTTTCATTACTAAATTCTGTATTGTATTATTTACAAACCATTTGTATTTAAGAGTAGTTGGAGGTCTTTAAGATCATTCAGAGTGAGTTAGTAAATGATTATTAAACTCTTGAAATCAACCTTTATATATCTTATTATTTGGCAATTAGTAATGGTTACTATGTACTGATTGTAAATACATGATTTATTAACTCAACTTCATGCCGTTTTGAGACCTAACCTAAAGTGAGGACTATTTATGCTTTTTAAATCCCTTATACATTACAATTAAAGGCTTGGTACTCTTCAAATGAACAATACATCTTTGCAATATTATCTAAAACGTAAAATTACTGTAAAGTTTAAGCATTGCTGAATAACAGGAGTGTCAAAATATAACATAAAAATTGAATAAAACAACAACAATATAAAAATGTAACAATATAACAGGATGCAATGTTTAAACTGTACAGTAATTTTATTTTAGATAAGGTTGAACAGATTTATTTTTATTTGATACAGTTTCATTTGTGTATCTTCAGAATAGAACTGAATAATGTCGTTTATGTTCTTTTTTCCTGTTTAAAGTTTAACTGGCCCTTTTAATTGTCATTTATAAGGTATTTATAAAGCATAAATAGTCCTCACTTTAGATTAGGTCACAAAACTGGATGAAGTTGAGTTAAAGCATTCATTAACATACAAATTAACTATTAGTATATGCCTGAATATTAATAATAAAATATAAATGTTAGTTTCAATAGTTTATTAATCATTTACTAACTCATTCTGAATTATCTTAAAAACCACTAACTATGCTTAGCCAGCACCCCGACGCGGACGTCCTGAGGCGCTGTTTTTCCACATGTCAATGTTTATGAATAGATTACATCAAAATGGACATGAGCAATCTTGACAAACTGTACATCAGTTTAAAGCTACAACCCTCGAGCAGCCATTGCGGCTAGTTGTTATAGAAATGTTAATTTCAATAGTTTATTAATCATTTACTAACTCATTCTGAATGATCTTAAAAAACACTAACTATGCTTAAATAACTGGTTTGTAAATAATGCAATACTTAATTTAGTAATAAAAAATAAATCATTAACAAAGTATAAAAGTACAGTTATTAAGCACATTATAAATGTGCTTATAAGTCAGGAATACATCATCTGTAGCTTCAATTATAAACTGCTTACTAACATTTTTGGTTAGTAAACAATGTTTGGCCATTGTTTGGTAACACTATAATAACTACACACTATGAATCATTTATTAAGCATTAGCATGTAGTGAATTCATTATTTATTAAGCATAACTCTACATTAAAAAAATGTTAGTAAGCTGTTTAAAACAGCAGCTATAAATGCTCTATTTTTTACTTATAACCATATTTATAATTTGCTTAATAACTGTACTTTCATAATTTTTGACTGATTGATTTTTCATTACTAAATTCTGTATTGTATTATTTACAAACCATTTGTATTTAAGAATAGTTGGAGGTTTTTAAGATCATTCAAAATGAGTTAGCAAATTATTAATAAACTATGGAAATCAACATTTATATATCTTATTATTCAGGCATATAATGGTTACTTATGTATGCTAATACATGCTTTATTAACGCAACTTCATGCAGTTTTGTGACCTAATCTAAAGTGAGGACTATTTATGCTTTATAAATCCCTTATAAATGACAATTAAAGATTAAATGATCTTTAAAAACCACCAACTATTCTTACATAACTGATTTGTAAATAATGCTGTAATTAATTTAGTAATGAAAAATAAATCCTTAATGTATGAAAACACAATCATTAAGCACATTACACATGTGCTTATAAGTCAAGAATAGAGCATTTGTAGCTGCAGTTATAAACTGCTTACTAACGTTTAATAATGTAGAGTTAATGCTCAGCAGATAATTAATTCACTATTTGCTAATGCTTATTAAATGATTCAAAGTGTGTAGTTATTATAAAGTGTTACCAATTTGTTTTATTTCAAGCTAGAATAAAAGCAGTTTTTAAATTGTGTTTAAACAATGTTAAGGTCTATATTATTAGCCCACTATTTTTCCCCCCCAATTTTCTACAGAACCACTGTTGTACAATGACTTGCCTAATTACTCCAAATTGTCTAGTTAACCTAATTAGCCTAGTTAAGTCTTTAGTGAAGTTTATTTTCAAACTAATTTTGAGGGGATCACGTGCTTATGATTTTCCACAGCCGGTCCCACATTAGCTAATCCTGATCCTCCAGTTATATGGTTCCTAAGTTACTATAAATGACCATTCTTTAATCCACAGTTTATATTCATCTGCACTGTAAAAAATGATTGCGCCAATTAGTTATCAGAACTTAATATTTTAAGCTGAGTTAACTTATATAAAGACGCCACGGTGGTGCCGTGGGTAGCACGATCGCCTGACAGCAAGAAGGTTGCTGGTTTAAGCCCCGGCTGGGTCAGTTGGCATTTCAGTTCGTGTGGGTTTCCTCCGGGTGCTCCGGTTTCCCCTACAGTCCAAAGACATGCGCTATAGGTAAATTGAATAAGCTAAATCGGCCGTAGTGTATGTGTGCATGGGAAAGAGTGTCCATGGGTGCTTCCCAGTGTTGGGTTGCAGTTGGAAGGGCATCCGCTGCGTAAAACATGTGCTGGATAAGTTGCCGGTTCATTCACCTGTGGGGACCCCTAATTAGTACAGGGATTAATAAAGCCGAAAAGAAAATGAATGGATGAATGAATAACTTATCTAAACTTTGATATATAAGCTGTCAGCCCATTCAAACTAGATAAGTTAACTCGCCTTAAAATATTAAGTTGTGATAACTAATTGGTGCAATCATTTTTTACAGTGTGGAAGAAACCCCTCCTTCCTCCTCCTTTTTTCCTCATACATTGGGTGGCACGGTGGTCCAGCGGTTAGCACTGTTGGTCCCACAGCAAGAACGCTGCTGGCTCTGGTCCTCGCTGGGCCAGTGGGTGTTTCTGTGCGGAGTTTGTATTTTGTATTTACCCCCGTGTCCACGTGGGTTTCCCCCAGAGTTCTCCAGTTTCCTTCCACCGTCCAAAGATGCGTCATACATAACAGACTAAGCAAATGGGCACCCTTCCTTTTCAAACCTTAGCCACTTCAGCTGAGGAGTTTTTGAGAACTACCTGAGCTCAGTCTCCCCTCGAGGATCCCTTGAGCTCTGGGCTCTCTCCCAGGACAGCATGTCAAACGCGCTTATGATAAATCATCAGATAAGTGTAACATCTTGAAACTCTTTAAGCTGAATACTAGTGTCTTGAAAAATATCTAGTAAAATATTATGTGCGGTCATCATGTCAAAGATAAAAGTAATCAGTTATTAGAAATGAGTTATTAAAACTATTATGTTTAGAAATACAGTTGAATTATTAGCCCCCCTTTGATTTATTATTATTTTTTATATTTCCCAAATGATGTTTAAAAAAGCAAGGAAATTTTCACATAATGTCTGATGATATTTTTTATTTAGAGAAAATCTTATCTGTTTTTTTTGGGGCTAGAATAAAAGCAGTTTTTATTTTTTAATAACCATTTTACGGTCAAAATTATTAGCCCCTTTAAGCTAATTTTTTTCGATAGTCTACAGAACAAACCATCATTATACAATAACTTACCTAATTACCCTAACCTGCCTAATTAACCTACTGTAATTAACCTAGTTAAGCCTTTAAATGTTTTACACAGCAGATGCCCTTCCAGCCGCAACCCATCTCTGCGAAACATTCATGCACACTCATACACTACCGACATATTGTCCTACCCAATTCACCTGTACCGCATGCATTTGGTCTGTGGGGGAAACCGGAGCACTCGGAGGAAACCCATGCGAACGCAGGGAGAACTCACAATACTGATACTAACATCTCAAAAAAAATTATTTCTTAATAACTTTAATAACTATTTTAATTTCATAAAGCCTTTAAGATCATATTTTTTGTAGAGTGCAAATATGAATTACGGTTAAATGAATGGTTTACATTGGAGTTACAGGAATGGGTTACAGGAGTTTACATCTTTTTTTCCATATAAAAAATGTTTAAATATTGTAAATAATTCACAAATTATAAAAATGTTTAATTCTTTATTCTCAGAAATAATACAACATCTGTCACTAGGGTGGTATCTTTTTAAAGAATCCATATTTGTAACTTGAAGGTGCATACTAGTACCTAAAAACTATGAATTAGTGTGTAAGCATCTGTGGAAATTAGTAAAAGTGAGTTTTTAAGTGACATGCTAGGAGATTACATCTTTTTTTTTCCATATCAGTGATAAAAAAAATGTTTCAAATAATGTAAATAATTCACAAATTATAAAAATGTCTCAGAAATAAAAGTATACAATCTGTCATGGTACCTTTTCAAATGCATTTTTGTTCTTGAAGGGTCCATATTTGTAACTTGAAGGTGCATATTAGTACCTAAAAACTTTGAATTAGTGTGTAATCATCTGTGGAAATTAGTAAATGTAAGTTTTTATGTGACATTCTAGGAGTTTACATCTTTTTTCCCCATATCAGGGATAAAAATGTTTTAAATAATGTAAATAATTCACAAAT
>CAIGQZ010032543.1:2551126-2573067 GCA_903798205.1 Danio tinwini
GAGTTGAGAACATTAATTATAAAGTAGAAACAATTTAGCTTTGTCCTCCTTAACATTTCGTCACCTTGGAATTATAAGGTTCTGTCTGCGTTCTGAATGATTTTGAGATATTGAGCTTCAAAGTTTTTGCATTCCATAGCAAACAGCAAGTGTGTAACATTTGTTTTTGTTTTTATAAAAGGTCTTAAAATGTAAACAACTTTATAAAATATATTGATTTATACATCAAAGGTATTATTTGCCAGAGTAATGCAGATTCATTGACACAAATAGGACACAGCAGTTTCTGGGAATGCTACTCCTCTAATATTGTTTAGTGTTCACTAGACAGTCACTTGTAAAATGGATAGGAGGACACAAGGAAATGTAGCCAAGAACTGTTTTCACTCTCGCGCCAATGTGAGCCAGGGCTAGTCGCATTTCCACAGTCATTTCCGGGGCCTGATCGGATACCTTGGGTCAAAGCGGGCTAGCAGGGACTTTGGGGCAGAGTAAAAGCAAAAGCGGAGTTTGCCGGAGTCTGGTAAAGATAAGGTAGGTTAATGGGGGTAATGGCAGAGGGTGATGGGGGAGTTTTTTAAACTAATACAATAATCAAATATTGCTCTTGATATATCGTGAAATAAAGTTTTTACAGTTGTTCCTGCGAGAATGTAGTTGTTTAAAGCTAAAATCTGCTGTTTATTGATAAACATGGTGCGTTTTTAAAATGTCCTCTGACAATTGTGGAGAAGTCCACATCCAGGTCATGACGGGAGCTCATCACTCGTGTATCCGGCGAGGGTAGCCTTTCCTCGGCTAGACATACTGACGATTGCCCCTGACTTTGAAATCGTTAAGTGCTAATTTAAAAATGCTAATTTTAATTACGTTGGATTTGATCAATATTTTCTCATTTTGAAATTATTAAAAAATAATTGCTAAATTCTTATAATAAAATTTATTAGATTTTATTACAGACATTGTAAGCAAAATTTCAAAGTAAGTTACCTAAAATCAGGAAATTAATTGAAGTGTATAAATAAATAATAATCAGGAATAAATAAACTGCACAGATTAAATTTAATGAAATCTACAAGGCCACATTATTGCTTTTACAGTGCAATAGAATTTGATTAACATTTTTTTTCGTACCTTTCAGAAACAATTGAACTTTGTCTGAAATTTGTTGAATCCATCAATGAATAAACTGTAATGAACTGTATACGGTGTTTCTTGTTTATGTTAAACTACATAAAGAATACATATGAAAATGAAAATAAATCATATAACAAAAAATAAAGAAGCAAATTAAAAACATTCTAGGAGACAAAAACATTCAACATAAAGGAACTGAAGCCCCTTTTCCATTAGATTTGTTTACTGCTTAACCATATAAAACAAACTCCACGCATTTAAGTTCTATAAAGGGCCAATTTACAAGAAATTCATAAATAAATACAATAGAGACCAAAAGCCATATTTTCCAACTCTGTGACTTCCGTGACATTTACAAAGCACGCAATGAAAGGAGAACTGACACATTTGGTGGAGATAAATGTACTACTCAAATAGCAGACATCGCTCTATAAAGGGGAAGGAGGTGTTTTCTTTCTCAAGATGAAAAATGCCTCTATTTTTGTGTTGTAAATCGGAACTCTAACTGCAGAGTTTTGAGATTTTTCTAGTAGCGCACTGTAATTTTGGCTATTTCAAAAAAATCGCTCTACAATTAGACAAGAATGTATTAATGTTTCAAAATATACTGTGATATTTAAAAACAAAACATCATTTTGCTGTTGAAATTTGAGGCTATGGCACTGAGCAGCGAGCTTGTTTTTTATTCCAATTTTACAGACCACTGCTAAAGCATCTCTTGAAAGCTCTTAAAAGCTTCAGTTCCTTGCAAACATATCATTATTGTGAAACCATGCAAGACTAACACAAACCGTGGATAGAATGCACAAACCTTTCAGATACTGTATAGTGTTTTGACAACTACCTGTGGCAAATCTGCCACAAGTAAATTTTTTCACATGGAAATAAGCCTTGCGTCAAACAGTTTGCTGTAAAGCTGTGCAGGTTGCAAACCTATGGTCTAGCAATAATGATGATATGGCAACAAAATGTTAATTTGTTGCTGGCCTAATTAAGCTGGTCAAAGGCGAACTAAGCAGCTGTCCCCAAGAGTACAAGATTTTGAATTATTTTTATATTTATATTATGTCAGTGGATAATGGTGGTTAATATTATGTTAATGGACTGCAGGATGTATGAAGAACTAGAGCAGTGGTCGGGATCCTATGTTTTGCGAGCCACATGTGGCTCTTTGACCAAAATTACGTGGCTCTCCAGCTGTCTTTCTTCAGTAATATTCTACAGTTTAAAAAAATTATAATCGTCACAAAAATCAGTTTCCTATTGAAAATACAATTACAATTCCCTCGTTGTTGTATTTTCTTGCAGGAAAAAGAATAAAAACTTGACGTTTCAAACAATGTGTGTGTGCGGCACTGTGAATAAACTTACGTTTCTACGGTAACCGTGCGTGCACGTAATGCATTGGTGATGGTGATGATGGCAAAAAGAAATTCAGAGAAACATTGAAAGTTTCAAAATGCAAGAATATTTCCTTTATTGAAAGCTCCGCTGCTCTGCTCTGTCTGACTTGCACCAAACGCATTTCCACTTGTAAAAAATCAAGACATTTTGAAACCGACCATGCAGCTTTTGCGGCAAAGTACAAGCTGAGCGAAAGCCGAAAGAAGGCATGTAAGGAGCTCCAGCATAAACTGCAAACCTTTCACAAATGGTGAACAAGTTATTGTATGCTAAGTAAGGCAAATGAACTGTTCGCGGCAGTGCTTAATCTGAGCCGGATCTTGCTCCGGGAAATGTCAGATATTTGTGTTTTGCGTTCAAGTATTTATTTGAATTGATCCGGCATTAACTTGTGCATGGTGAATACCTGCATGTTTGTGTGTGTGTGTGTGTGTGTGAGAGAGAGAGAGAATGTGAATGAGTACGAGTGAAAAACAGCTAGCAAAGCTGTGTGCAGCGTTGCCAGATGTTGCTGACTGATTCCAGCCCAAAAACTATCCAAAACCCGGCGAAATGCAAAAACAACCGCCCAATCAAATTCAAAACCGCCCATTCTGGCAACACAGGCTGTGTGGATTGTGTACGTGTGCACACACACGTGAAGGTAGTCACTTTTGACCAATAAGCTTTCTTACGTTTACAATCACTCTCATTGATTGATTATTGTTTTGCGCGCAGTTAGCAGCGAAAATAAGTAATGGCATAGTGGCCTACTAAATAACATCTGTATTTTCAAAATGCCAGAGGCAGTCAAGCATATATACATAGTTTTTAAACCACAATTAAATCGCATAATGAGCCTGATCAAGAGAAGATGAAACTGCGCCCTGGATCAGGATATTCTGAGACAGCAGCAAAGCAATCTCAAGTCAGCCAGAAAAAAATAGAGGTAACTGTGGGCATATCTTGAAGTTTAGACTGAAGAGTGAGCCATTTTCGCTTGGCACATAATAGTGAAGTAAAATGAATGTCAGTGGTGTTAGCAAAGTGAATAGTGATGTTTCATGCTTTTTTTGCTGTAACCGCTCATGAGTAACGTCATGTTCCGGTGTCCTGGCATTTAATACTACCCATCAGACTATGCTACCAAAACTGTGTCACGTGGCTCTTTAAAAAATGCATTTGCTAAAAATCCCCAGAAATGGCTCTTTGCTGAAAAAAGGTTTCCGACCTTTGAATTATGAACTACAGTATGACTGATGCACCTGAAGTTGACTAAAGAAGGCAATCCAGGCTCGTTCTGAAAACTTACCGCTATATATATTTCTGGAGAGCACCAAATACATCACAGGAACTACGTTTTTTTTGCAATTTTGTTCTCACAAATCCATTAGAGGCTGCTGTGTACACTTTTTGAGATCTCAAATCTCACAAGTGCCATTCACACCTGCTGTTATCATGGAAGTCAACTGACTGACTGACTGACCGACTGACTGACCCACCCTCCTCCTTCCCTAAATCCAAGCAATAGTGTTAAAAAAAAACATTGATTTGCCCACCCACTTTCCTAAACCCAACTGACAATTTTAAAAAGCAATCCAGAAAAAGAAATGTCCTCCCCTGATTTTTTACCACATTTTCAGATTTTACCACATTCCTAGCTTGTTATTTACTTGTTTACTTTATTTTTTGGCCTTAGTTTTTGTCTTGCCTTCAATCTGGAACCGTTCTTTGCTGGACTCAAACCTCATCATTGTAGTCGACTCCTCTCTGCATCTTAAGTCGATCGACGTACATGGCGAGCTGGACAAACTGGTAACAGTGGTAAAGCCGTCCATATGGAGGTAAGCGGTCAGCTGGTAAGCGTGAAAAGGGACGGCATCATACCACCCCGCATCATTCATTTTAAAGATAAAATGCAGATATACATACTTATGGCTAAATAATTTGTGTATACGTTTTCAGAATGAGCGTATGTTGGTTCAATTATAATTGAACCTATTGGTTTACAATATACAGATGACCTGTTTTTCTAGGCATTATTGGTGATAATGGTCAGGAATGTTTGACCATTATTGCCTTTTTAGCATAGTTATAGGACAGAAACTAGCCAGACAGTAATGTTTGAATCGTGGAGCAGGCTAAAACTTAAAAGCATCAGTATTTTTAGTAAGTGTTTTTTTTTTTTTGCTTGTATTCTTGCCATATTAAAACATATATTTGTAGAGCAACCCATGTTCAATTGTCATTAATATTTTAATAAACTTTACAAAGTAAAACTGTCCGAATATGAACAAAAGCAAGGGATACATCAAAGTTGGATAAAAAAAATCTTGAATGGTTATTAAAAAATATATATAATAATAAAGATGATTTATAAAAATAATAAAACATAATTAGTTTAAAATATTGAATGATCTTAATTTTTTACAACATAGTTCTGAAACTTTCTACTTCTCTGTTTATCTGTTAGACTTTACGCTTAGTTTCTTTTGACCACCCCTGTCGTTTTAAAGAAAATCACAACGGTGAACGTGGCACGTATAAAAGCCTTGTCCGTTTCGTGAGGTGCGCGCAGTCAGTGAAGGTGCACGATGTGGCTCCAGGCGAAAGTATAAATCCAGCATTAGCGTGAAAAGGAACAGAAGCCGTCAGCTGCATCATACCACCCCGTAGCATTCATTTTAAAGACGAAATGTACCCAGACGTACCTCTGGCTACATAATTTGTGCTCTACAGAAATATAGACAGGGGTACGTACCCACAATAAGCCTGTGTTGCATTTGTCAGGCCCACTCACTTGTGTAAAGCACACTCAGCAATGTTTTGTTTTTTTTTTCTCCAGAGATATGGGGTGATTGTAAGAAAGTGTCTCGTGCAAATGTGCAAACTGGTATAAGTGTTGGTTAAAGTGTCAGAAAGATAAAATAATGTGTTTTTTACAGATGATTTGTCAAGCCCACTCACCTGTGTGAGGCATACTCTGAATTGCAGCTCAGATCACAGCTCAGATCCATATTTAGTATAATTGTTTAGTTTTGAGGGAAGTAGCCATGCAAGTGAAATAATGTACATCTAGGTGGTTGTTTTTGCCACCTAGCTGTATTAATACATACAGTTAAAGTCAGAATTATTAGCCCCCCTTTTTTAAATATTTCCCAAATGATGTTTAACAGAGCAAGAAAATTTTCACAGTATGTCTGATACAATTTTTTCTTCTGGAGAAAGTCTTATTTGTTTTATTTCGGCCAGAATAAAAGCAGTATTAATTAAAAAAAAATAATAATAAAAAAAGGTCAAAATTATTAGTCCCTTTAAGCTATATTTTTTTTCAGATTGTCTACAGAACAAACCATCATTATACAATAACTTGCCAAATTACCCTGCCTAGTTAACCTAATTAACCTAGTTAAGCCTTTAAATGTCACTTTAAGCTGTATAGAAGTGTCTTGAAAAATATTGTGTAAAATATTAATTACTGTCATCATGACAAAGACAAAATAAATCAGTTATTAAAAATTTATAATTAAAACTTTTATGTTTAGAAATGTGTTTAAAAAATCTTCTCTCCATTAAACAAAAATTGGGGAAAAAAATAAACAGTGAGGCTAATAATTCACGGGGGCTAATAATTCTGACTTCAACTGTACATACACACATACATACATTCAAAAATTGCATGCTTTTAAAAGCTTGCTGAATGTTTTGTGAGTCCATATAAGATACAAAGAGTCGGGAGACAATTTAGAGCTTTACAAGGCTTGCGGTGAAAATTGCCCAGGCTGGGAAATTTCTCTTCTCATTCTGCTTTCTGCTTTGGAATTGGTTTGTGGAGATATCAGATTGCATCAGGCTTCATTGCGAGTCCTGCAGTCAGTGTAAGAGGCTTTGCTGACTGACTTCTATTGGCAAAAGGGGATAATTCAATGAAACATTATGAGCCCACTCCATACTCCATAAAAAGATTGCTTCCTCCCCTGCAGTGACAATGCAGCTCTCAATTTGGAATAAAAAAAGCTGGAAAGCCTTCTACCAGGAAAAAAGGAAAATCCAAGAATTCCACAGAGGAAATTCCACAGAGGCATTAAGAAAGACGACTTTATCTTGTGTGCAAGGAGGGGCCTGCCGACCTCCGCTGTTAAAGGACTGGATTAAAGATTTCCTGCCACACAAGTGTTAATGTCTATGTCAGTGGTAGGCCGACGGTAGAGTTAGTGCTATGGCATTGCTGCATGCGAGCAGGTTAGATTGGAGATTTGTATGACATGATGGGGATTCACTATATGCGCTGGTGTCATTTGATAATGAGCCAGCCTGTGGTGGGAAAAGTGGGGCAAAGCTCAAAAGCAGATTACATAGATTAGGACACATGACTAGCAGCTCACATGTTTGGATGCCAGTAAGCTGTAGTGCTGTTATAAAATTCACTTGCACACTCTAAAGCAGGGGTGCTCAACCCTGTTCCTGGCGATCGACCTTCCAGCTGATTTCAGCTCCAACCCTGATCAAACACACCTGAACCAATTATTTAGAATGTGAGGAGCACTTGATAATTACAGGATAATTCCGGATTCAAACCAAAGCGATTTTCACAGACGTCGAGCAGAAAAGTATGCAAAATCACTCCTTGACGTTAGATGGCGCTACACAACTTTAAGCTCTGACACCCACTTGTAACACAGAGAAAGAAGACAAAGTTGACACGCTTGTTGTTATGGATGGTTCAAGTAGCAGCTTCAGCTCTAGCGATGAAGAAATGATTATTGTTCACCAGTGCAATAAGCAGCTCCACATTCTACATTACAAACCACAGAAGAGGGCAAATTCTTCAGCAGGATAGCGCTCCTTCTCATACGTCAGCCTCCACATCAAATGTGAACTCGCATTGACAGTGTTGCGCTTGAGCGCCTCCAAGTGCTGTTTACTATAACTTTAGCAGCTCCGTGCACGTGAACAAAAGTGCCAAGTTGATTGGTGGAGAAGGTTTTGACGCGGTGCGACGCTTTCGTGACGATTTTTCGCCTGACGTTTTGCGTGTTGGTGTGCATGATCACATTGACGCCCTTTATTTAGTCACGAGGCGTTAAATGTCAACGGAAAATGCGAGCAAAAAAAAACGTCTCAGTGTGCACGGGCCTTAAGGATGCTTTTACACTAGCACTTTTGGTCCGCACCCGAGTTCGTTTGACGTCAAAGTACAGTATGTTTAGCTATTGTGAATGTGTCTTCTGAACTCGGGTGCGCACTCGTGAACTGTACCCGAGTCCGCCTGAAAGAGGTAATCTGGGGTACAGTTCATGTGAACTCTGGTACGTTTCACTTCTGGTATGAATGCAATCGTACCAAATAACGAAAGTGAATCGCCAACTGTATAACAAACTATCATTTTCTCGTGTGTGTGTCACGTATTTTACCTTGATGAAAAGAGGGACTGAGCCAGGGCAAACACGGTAATACACAGTAATGTCTGCTTGTTTTCTCCAAAGACAGCTTCTGCAGACACTGTGTGATGTTCTGAATGTTTATAATATTTTTGTGGCAGATGGACGCAAGTCGCTTTCTGTATGTCCAAAACTAAAAGATTCAGCAAAAGCAAATCGACCGCGATTTGCAGAAGTCTTTCCATTTTGGCGCTGCTTTTGACCGTCACCTAGCAACAGCCATAAACAAAACAGCAGCTCGATGACGCAAGCGTACTGGGGTTCAGAAGGAAAATAGACAGTGTGCACACAAACCAACCGAGAAGGTGGCAAGGGTCAGTCCAGGCAATTGAACCAAGTGTGAAAGCACCCTAAAAGTCACTTGATTTAATTTGCTTATACGCTACCTGACAAAAGTGTTTTCATCAATCTCAGTTGTAAGAGCAACAAATAATAACTTGACATTTAGATCATTTCAAAAAATGGCAGAAGGTCGATTCCGATGAATCATCTGTTGAACTGCAGAAGACCTATTGGAACCTTCATGGACCCAAGCTTCTCACATAAATCAGTCAGGTTTGGTGAAGGAAAAATCCTGGTTTGGGGTTACATTCAGTATGAGGGCATGCAGGAGATCTGCAGAGTGGATGGCAATATCAACAGCCTGAGATATGAAGACATTTGTGCTGCCCATTACATTACAAACCACAGAAGAGGGCAAATTCTTCAGCAGGATAGCGCTCCTTCTCATACGTCAGCCTCCACATCAAAGTTCCTGAAAGCAAAGAAGGTCAAGGTGCTTCAGGATTGGCCAGCCCAGTCACCAGACATTATTATTTGTTGTTCCTAAAACTTGGAGAGGCGACAAGACTTTTGTCAGGTAGTGTATATGTTACAAGTTATTTTAATATACAATTCCAAGTAGTGTTATTCCAAGATAACACCAACTGAATAATAATAATAATAATAATAATAAAAATAATAATAATAATAATAATAATAATAATAATAATAATAATAATACAGGCCCAACTGGAAACTTCAGTTGACCTTAAATGTCACTAAATATTTCCAAATTCACATCCATACACATTCATATGCATCTACTTGTCTGCCGCACCTCGTTTTTTGACAGTTTTGCTTTGTCTTGTGAATGAATAGGTAGGTTAGTGTATGCTCCATTCAACCAGTTTAGTTTCTGTCAGCGTTACACATTTGACAGTTTGGTGCTATCTTGTGACTGAATAATGCACAGGTTATTGTATGCTCCATCAGCTCCACTCAGCCAGTTTAGTGTCTGTCAGAGTACATTCATTCATTTATTTATTCATTTTCCTTCAGCTTAGTCCCTTTATTCATCAGGGGTCACCACAGCGGAATGCCATAGCTGTGTTTCATTAAATAAATGATAAACTATTGTGACTCAGAACAATGTTTTGTGTTTCATTGTTAAGTTTTGTGGCAAGTAGACCTGCAATAACAGTTAATAATTTGGTGGTTTTCACAGAATAAAGCCCTTGAGTCTTATACAACAGCCCCATGCTTTGTATCAATTGCCAATAAGCCTGCTTGGTTGTACTTTATACCTAACAAACCAAGCACAACTTTGGATTTTAGTAATGCATTAGTTAAAGTTGAACCATGATTAATAAATGCTGTACAAGTAAGTAAATGCATTAATATTAACAAAACCTTATTGCAATTAAGCTTTTTAAATATTTTTATTACATTTTTATATTGTAAAACCTTTAGTTTGCCACATTTACTATTGCTGATCATAGTTTAAGTACCAATGTATCCTTTCCAAACAACATGTGAACACAAAGAAATCCCAGACAACTTAATAGTGCAGTATGTAAGTTTCACCCCCTGTGGTTGAACTAGACATTGCACTCCTGGATCAAAATAAACACACGCGTGGGATGCCAGATTGAGTACAGGAGTGAGTGATTTAAACTGTTCTAAATAAAAGCAACGACATGCGATAGAGGGAATATTTTCCATATTGAAAGGAGTTTTGTTTCTAACCAACACCTCAAATTGATATATTAGAAACGGCTTCTATTTCTCACAGCTGAACATGTGTAACCTATGACAGTGATCACCTCAGGTAAACCTTGTGTGTTTTATTCATTGCTAAATGCTAACAATGTGAGTTTACCTTACCGTTTTGTGAGTGAGTGCATATTCTGTGCTTCTGAATGGCTGTATTTAAATTTCTGTCATGTTTCGTCTGGTGCAAACAGCCAAACTGCTTATTACTGCATGTTGTTAGGACACGCGTTTACAATGTAACCTGCTCACCTAATGTTTACATTTCTAATATTTATATCATTTGCTAATTAATAACCTCATTTGGAACTGAATCTCATTTCAATGTCTGACACTGTCCATTTCGGTCACGGATGCTTGCTTTCAGAGCCTTTCTGACTGAATGAATGAATGAAATACGTTGTTTTCCAACAAGGCAACCCGGGGTGCGGAAATGTAATTGGCTAAACTGGCATTGTGCAGGTTAACTTTACCTATACAAAGACAGCGTTCCGGCACGGAAAAAACATTTTCAAAGCAGAATATCTGACTTCAGCATTGTTTTTCAGTTAAACAAGTGTGTTCACTTGGGATGTTTCTTAAATATCTGCACACATATTAGGGTATTTTTATGCTTTAGAAGAGTCAACAACTTACATACAGCACTTTTAATCCAAATGTTTTAATCCAATTTTAATCAAAAATATTTAACAGGAAATATTTCTGATTCCTTGCAATCTCAAATGGCTGATTTCACAAGAATGTTACCCATGCGTTATCAAAACGCTAGCTTGTTTGTAGCTTTCTAATCTGTACATTGCTAGCACAACCGCACATGTTGCTAACCTGTTTATAGAACATGCTGCTAAGATGCATAATGCCAGCACATTTCTAATGGGTTGGCATTATTCTTACATTTCAAGTAGCCTTTCTTGCTTTGTGTTTGTTTCAGAAACGCATATGAAGAATCTTCACCTTAGCTCATTACAGCATGTCGTCTGGTCAGTATCTACAATATGACGCATTAAGATTAATGTTCAAAACACTCTCCGTGCCAGAGCTTGTTTGCTACGATTCGTCGATTCTCCATGGATTGGTTTTGTTCCTTAATGAAAGACATTGCAAATGGATGTGCAGTGTGATTTTGTATGCTCTGTACTGGTGAAGGAAGCATGCTAAACTGAACATAATGAAGCCTCATTGTTAACTCTGTATAGCAGGATCCCCTACATTACTTGCATAATGATAACACAAATTGCCATTAGCCTGATATTGACATTCATTAGCACTTATAAATTATATATTTTGCATGATCTTATTTGACATCCCTAATACCTAATCCCATCTACTATTTTAATAAGTAATAATAAGCAGCAAATTAGGAGTTTTTTGAGCCAAAAGTCATAGTTAATGGTTTGTTAATAGTGATAATTGTACCCTAAATAGGGTGTGACCCCTGCATTTGTTTGGAGAATGCTGTGAGGAATTGTTGATTGGTGGCGCAGTGGGTAGCACAATCACCTCACGGCAAGAAGGTCACTGGTTTGAGCCTCGTCAGTTGGCATTTCTGTGTGGCGTTTGCATGTTCTCCATGTGTTCACGTGGGTTTGCTCCGGGTGCTCCGGTTTCCCCCACAAGTCCAAAGACATGTGGTATAAGTAAATTGGGAAGGCTAAATTGTCCGTAGTGTATGTGTGTGAATGAGTGTGCATGGATGTTCCCAGTGATGGGTTGCAGCTGGAAGGGCATCCACTGTGTAAAAAAATATGCTGTATAAGTTGACGGTTCATTCCGCTGTGGCGACCCCAGATTAATAAAGGGGCTAAGCCAAAAAGAAAATGAATGAATGAATTGTTCATTGTTAAAATAAATACTATAATTTTACATATAGGAGAGTTACAGTTTTGGAAATATGTGCAAGATTAGTATCAGACTCTGTGTTAAGCTAGCATTGATTATATTGTACGTAGCAAGTTAGCTCAAAGTTAATTAAATAAATTTGAAGGGGACTTCAAAAGAACCGACTCTTTAAATCCGAACAAACGAATAGTTTAGCAATTGTTCAAATAAACAGCTGACCCACTACGGCTATTGCTATGCAAAATAAAAACCATTTTATGTTTAAGCAGGGTAGCAATATCTAAGTTTAAGGCAGTAGATTCATAAATATGCACAGGCACTTTTCTTTATACAAAACATTATTGACTAATCTAACAGAAGCTAACAGCTAACATAAACACACATATAAATTGTAGAGAAGAGTAAAACAAGAAAAGGAGGAAATTAAGAGTGTAGCGATGTAAAAACCTCGGATTTTGTAAGACCTAACCAAGCAAACCAAAAGTTACATCTAATGTCCTGTTTCCACTAAGTGGTACAGTACGGTATAGTATGGTTCACATTTATCAGGCTTGATTTTCCACTGCCAAAAAGGTACCAATGGTACAAATGGTAATGGCCCTGGTGTAAGACAGAAAGTTTCATTCGTCATTCTAGCTCGAGGAAATGTCAAAGTAAAGCTGTAGGGGCCGTTCACATATCATATGAGAAGCACTTCTCACAAAACAAAGACTTTATACACATAAATACTGTATAAATGTTCATTACAAACCTTTCTATGAACATGATTTGATTATAACTGCAGGTCAATGATAGAGCAAAATAGCCTACTGTAATGTCTGAAATTATATAAAATAAATAAATAAATAAATGCAACTAATATGAACACATATAGACCGGTACAGTCTCTGATATGTTACCACTTACAGAAAAAAAAATACACACAGCATATATTTAGTCCATATTTGGGTTCAAAAACAACACACAACATACAGTATAGCCCAGTTTGTGCAAACCTCTTAAGAGTATCTTTACTCTTGACCAGCACATGTAACCTCTTCTTAGAAAGTAATTTTGTCATTCCGAGTTTACAATATTCCAAAAGGTGATGATAAAAGTTAAACATGGCAGTTTGTTCATGACTGAGGTTGCTGAAACAATTATTTGCTCCTTTGTTTTTTCAGGCTTCTCTTTGTTTTTGTCTGAAGCACTTTAATAATCATTTGCACGTTTTTATCATCCGCTCAAGAAGTTTGTTATTTTAAATATAGATGCAAGGCTAGCGCAAGCGAGAAAGCAAAATCACTCGCGCTTTAGACTGCCTTGTAAACAACTACTGGGCACAGGGTAGATTCTGCTCTTCTTCTTGCTTTGTGGCTGTTCATCAAGACAACGACAAGGTTTGTTTCAGCTCGGATCGAACATGGCTCATTATTATATGTATATATTACGGTGTAATGTCCTGGCTGTGTATTTAAAATTATGCTTCCTTTGTTTTCATTATCCTGGCTTGTGCACAATAGTGTTCAGCTGCACTGCCTTTTCATTCCCTTTTGTTGCACTAGGAACTTTTCCGAAAGTGGTATGGTACGGTTCGCTTTTTAGTACATTTTAACAGTAGAAACGGCCATAAAAGCGTACCAAACTGTACCGTGTCACTCAGTGGAAATGGGCCATATGGTTTTATCTAATTTACACTAGTTCAGCAGTCTGTAGGCATTACTTGCATTACTTTTGTGATGTGAAGAATTCCCTCTGTTGAGCTGGGTTACCACGTGGGTTCGCAGATGGTTGGTTCTGTCAGGATAAAAGATTACAGATTCAATTTGCAGGTGAACACAAATGTATTCCTTTCAAAAAACAACCAAAAATTCTCCTCAAAATGAGGTGATCCAGAAAATCGGAACAGTTCTGTGCAACACCACCGGGTGGCAAAATGAGCAGCGCAATGCGCTTGGACTTTGCGTGTGAAGCAGCAGAAGAAGAGACGCCTGGGCGCTAGAACAGAGGCACAAAACAAAAGAGAGAAAATGAACAAAACCAAAACAAACTGGCATTTGTAGTCTGGGGAAAATGGACACTACAAAACAGGATTAATCTCAACAAGATCAGGACACAAGTGAACCCACGAGCACACAAAATGGACTGACAAAAGACAAGAGACGAGAGCGAACTAAATAGGGGAGAAAAATCAAGCAGCAACAGGTGAAAGGGAGGATCGCTAATTGAGAAACAGATAGAACAACAAGGTGAGGAAAATAAACATGCAGACAGTGAAGCACATGGCCGGCTGTCAAAACAAACCCACAATCACAATGCAAACACGTAAGTCAAGACACAATCATCACAGGTTCATTGTCCTGTGAGGCTTGGAATGGAGTTTCAAGTTGAGGCAGCAAAGACTGCAATCGTGTTCACTTCTGGTTTCACAGTGCACTAAAAGTAACTAGACTCTCTACGGAAAGAAAAGAAAGAAAAGTATCAGAGATGGGAACGTTTGGGCTGTGCTGTCAACCCAGTTTTTTCAGGGTCCAAGTCTGTTCACTGGACCTAAAAAAGAAGCTGTCCTGAGTTAGAACAGAATAACTCTCTCACTCTGGGCTCTCTCCTGGGGTCTCCTTTTTCTCGGGGAGTGTCTTTACCAGTTTTTATAAGAGTGGCTTCTAACACCCTCAGGAGTTGAGTTGACCAATGAGGAAGTTATCTTCCCAAGGGGAGTTTTATGGTACTTTGTTCAGAGACTTAGTGAATTGCATATGCATTATGGGTGAATGCTGATGAAAAAACGTTTAAAGTTTCTCAAAATGTTAATATGTTGCACACATATTAACATAAAAGGTAAACAATCGCTCAGTACACCAAAGTAGCTCTGCTGGGACATCACACATGAACTATCTATGATCCTTTTCAACTGTGGTAGCTTTAAACCTTGATTGTAGGAGTATTAAAACACATATTATTAATACACGAGCAAGAGACTTCTTGCAATAAAGAGAAGAATAGGTCTTAAGCAAGTTGTATAGGAGCTTGACCATGTCTTTGTCCATTCCAAGCAGCACATTCGTCTCATGCCATGAACACCTTTGTAACCAAATTACACACTGACCATTGCTCTTTCTGAATGGTAGAGGTTGACAGTGCATTATTTGTTAAATAATGATTTGTCTGATCAGCTGATGTGCTTCAGGATAATCTAAACAAAGTAGCAAACAATATTTTTTACAGCATTAGGGTTCTTCAGAAATAGTGTAACTCATTGATTGATTGATTCATTTATTCATTCAAATATTTGACAGCAGTAAGGTGTGTGGAAAGTATCCTCCAAAAAAATTACACAAGTTTCACCACATCAAGTGAAAAGTGACACCTTTGATAACTGCACTGCTGTATAAATGCAACACATATCATTGTGTAAAATTTCTATTGTTTTAGTTCTGTTATATTATGTCACACACTTGTCTTGCTTTCTCTCACCTCCGAGCATCTGTGTCTCCAAGGAGACACTGAATACTGATATTGCTTTGTTTTGACAGGTTGTCACATTTTGTAAGTGACTTTTTGTACTGTGTTCTGTCATCTCACTTTCCTATCAGCCACTGGGTTACTTTTTAATTTGATGAAAATGTCACACTGATTTCAAGGTTGAAAAGAGCAGACAGCTAGTAAAAAAAAACAAACAAAAAAAAAGTTAATTGTAACTTTCTGGCAATGCAGTGAAAGATGTGGCAAGTTGCGTAGTTTTAAAGTAAATATAATGTTGGGTAATGTAGGGCCTCGCACACGTATTACACAATTATGTAGTGCGTTAACTTTAAATTAGCTCAAAGGGAATATAACAGAACTTAAAGTGGCTCCAAAAGAATCAACTCTCTTGAACTGAACAAACGACTCGTCCAGCGCTCGATTGAACAGACAGGGCTGTTGACTCAAAAATGAATATTGCTATTCGAACTAAAACAAACACTTTAATATTTAAGCAGGGTAACAAGATCTAGGTATAAGGCAATAGATTCATTAGTATACACAGGCCACTTTCCTTTTAATACAAAATAGACTTTATTGACTACAAACAAAACTAACACAAACACACATACACACACGCATTCATACTTGTTGCAGACAAGGAATAGAAGGAAAGAAGAGTTTAGGCGAGATGTGATGTAAAACCTCAAGATGTAAAACCTAACCAAGCGAACCAAATAATCAATTCAACTTTTACTGTTTCTTAGACAGGGTTATCTATCATTTAGCATGACTAGCAGATCATACATCAGTTCAGCAATGAATCTGGAGATGTACTTGCGTTCCGTAGTAATGTCGACTCAGTTATTGGTGTCCGGATCATTAAGTCCCCACAGTAATATTTAACTATACAGATATTTTTGGGTGTGTAAGACATGGAAGTATATGTGACAAATAAAGGCCTTAATTGATTGACCTGCAAAGATAGTGTGTGATTCAAATATGACAACATACAGTCAAACTCAACATAGGCTCATTCTGAAAACGTCCCCCTATATACATTTCTGAAGATCATGAAATATATAGCCAGAAGTACATATGGTTGCATTTCATCTTTAAAACGAACGCTACTGGAAGATATGATGCAGTTCCTTTTCGTCCAAACCAGCTGACCCCTTGCCTCCATATGGAGGACTTTCCCGCTGTTACCAGTTTGTCCAGTAGCTCACCATGTACATCGGCGGACTTGAGACGAAGACAGGAGTTGACCATGATGACAGAGTTCAAGTCTGTCAAAGAATGGTTCAAGAAAACGAGTAAGACAAAAACAGAAGCCCAAAAATAAAATAAACAAGTAAATAACAGGGTGAGAATGTGGTCAAATCTGAACACATAGTAAAAATAAGGCGAGAGTCTTTCTTGATTGCTTTTTAAAACTGTCGGTTGGGTTTAGGGAAGTGAGTGGGCGGGTCAATCGCTGCTTTTAAAAACACTATTGAATGGGTTTAAGGAAGAAGGAAGGTGGGTTAGTTGATCAGTCAGTCAGTCGACAGTGGCCTCAGGTAGATTTACGCAAGAACAGCAGGCACAAATGGCACTCGCTTGAAAAATTTGAGATCTCAAAAAGCGTACACAGCAGCCTCACGAAAGGCTGATTCGCGAAAACAAAAGCTGCAGAAAAAAAGTACCTTCTGGAACGTATTTGGTGCTCTCCAGAAATGTATAAAGCGGTACATTTTCAGAATGAGCCTGGGTTGGTTAACTTGAATGTTATGCTGTAAATGAGTTTTGGGTTGTGCGTTTTGTCATGTTTGTTATGTTTAAATGCATTTCAATGCAGTTTAAATGTGATGCTTAGATAATTTCATGAAGCGTTTGTATGAAAATCATTTAAGAGGGCCTATTACTTTTCAGGACATATCTAAAAAGGTGATTACTGTTGTAATAGATAATATTTATCATGTCAGCCAGTATTATGACATATTATTTTCAGAAAAAAAACACATCAGTTCAGTGAATATCAATGAGTTTATAGTCTTGCATTTCACAGAATAAAATGAGAGTGTGTCTGTTCGTATTTTGCAGCTCTTCAATCCCATTAAATGAATTAGCTAGAGGAAAACACAGTATTGCCTTTCTCTCTTTTACATGGTTAGCATAATCAAGCAGGGAGCTGTTTTAATTTAAAATCTTTTTGAATACTTAATAGTATAATCCAGGGGCATAGTCATTATTTCAAGTTCATTTTTTATCATAGAGTTTTGCTTAATTTGCTTTTTATGATTATAAACAAAATAATTTCTTTGTAATTTTAGGATACAACCGCATTTCGCTGGGCAGTGCCCTAAAAAGAATATATTTGTATCTTATTTATCACAAAATGGTTTATAGGGGCTGCATGGTGGCACAGGGGGTAGCACGTTCGCCCCACAGCAAGAAGGTTGCTGGTTCAAGCCTTGACTAGGTCAGTTGAAGTTTCTGTGTGGAGTTTGCATGTTCTCCCTGTGTTCACACGGGTGTCCTTTGGGTGCTCCGTTTTCCCCCAAAGACATGTGGTATAGGTAAATTGGGTAAGCTAAGTTGTTCGTAGTGTATGTGTGTGAATGAGAGTGTATGAATGTTTCCCAGTACTGGGTTGCAGCTGGAAAAGCATCCTCTGCGTAAAACATATGCTGGAAATGCTGGATAATAATGGGATGCCCTTCCAGCTGCAACCCATCACTGGGAAACATCCATACACACTCATTCACACACATACACTACAGACAATTTAGCTTACCCAATTCACCTATACCACATGTCTTTGGACTTGTGTGGGGAAACCGGAGCACCCTGAGAAAACTCATGCAAACACGGGGAGAACATGCAAACCCCACACAGAAACACCAACTGACCCAGGCGAGGCTCAAACCAGCGACCTTCTTGCTGTGAGGCGATTGTGCTACCCACTCCGCCACTGTGCTGCCCAAATAGGCATTTTTTAGGTATGAGTTTTTAGATATGAGCTATAATTGACAAACTCTTATTCAACAAGAGCAATAGGCAGAGTTGTCTATCATTGTACAATTCAATCCGGATCCCACAATGAAATGTATGCTGCTTGATTTCTCCATAAAAAAAAAGAGTTTTCACCCTTTTTGAACTCATTTTTTACGTACTTCTTTGAAAATTGAATGCAGGCATGCAGCGCGGGTGCAAAATAGGACGTGACTGACATCTGAGTGACTGGTTGCCATGGAAACATGAATGTCATGTATATACTATCTTGTCTCTTTGAATTTTAAATCATTCTGCATTTATATGCTTTGTTCCAAGAAAACCTCAACATATTGTGACCACAAATATGCACTGAAAAAACGTGGGGGAAGAATTTACATTACATAAAAAAAGGGGGGGAGAATGCCCCCTCATATTTTCCATGCCCTTAGTATAATCATATTATAAAATAGCATAACATGCTGACATTCCAGCACACATTGCTAGCAGGAGTGCAAATATTACTCTCATTTTGTTTGTTTCAGAAGCATTATGAATCTCCATCTTAACTCATTACTGATCAAAGACTGCACAATATGAAGCATTGAGATTAATGTTCAAAACACTCACCATGCCAGAGCTTGTTTGCTAAATTACACATTAGTAAGTATACTAAATAGTATAGGCATCAAGGTCAAAGCACTAGCATGCTGCATTTTTTTCAATACAAAATGTGGCCAACAGTTTAAATAAGGCTCCCTTTTCTATTATCTCATTATCTTGGGAAGACTATATGTGGATCCTACTTAAGAGACCAATCACTTTAACCTGTTTAGAAACGAACCAATTATTTTCAAGATGCCTTTCTACCGTGTGTTTCTGGATGCAGTAGCTTATCTCCCTCTGATGTTAATCACAATAGCTGTGTTGCCATGCAAAGATGTGAATTAAACTCATGCGCAAAACTGGAATATTACATACAAACTAAAACACCTACTTGCGAATACAGAGTCAAAGAGAACAAAATAGTCACTTTTTAATTAACTGATGACAAATGTCAAAAAGAGTGTTTTTTTTTTACTATGGCATTCTAGTAAGAGAGAGTGTTAAACTCAGTTCCTGGAGGGTCGCAGCCCTGCACAGTTTAGTTCCAACCCTTCTCCCTCACATTCAAGCTGCGGTCACACTGGACTTTTCTCCCCATAGACTTTAATTCATATGGACGCAAATGCGTCAGACTGGAAACACAAGGTCGTGTATTTCGCATCATCGCATCACATGGACCGATCGCTCACTTTTGAAAAAGTCTAATCATCTTGTTTAATCCCACCCCTTTTTGCAGCGCCATACGACAGAATTTTAGCACACACAAAAGGTGCGCTTAAAAGATCGATCAAAGTCTGTCTTAAAGCGGTGCATGCTGGTTAGAAATTTTGTCCGGTTTGATGCTGCACGGACGCCACGTGACTGTCACATGTGGCATCAAAGTACCGCGACATTGCTCCGAGATCAGACGACTGATTCAGCTGGTGCAGCAACTAAAGAGCGACTGCTGGAACTGCGATGACAACACTGACATTACACGATTGGCCGATGTTTCGGGTTTATTATTGGATAACTTACGTCTCACAAATTTCAAAACAAACAATTAACTTTTCATGTCATCTCTTTCTTGTACACCATGCTTATTGAAAGACTACAAATATTTTACTGCAGTAATCATCTTTTGTTAAATAATTAGTTCATAAAGGCTAGCTTGTTTGTATAGATTTATTTCCTACCTTTTTATACAGACTATTTACTGCATTCAGCTCCAGGAACGATTTAAATGATATATTTTAGTGAATATCTTAAATATTAACTCAAATATTGCAGATTTGTAATAAAATAATTAGCATTGTTCCTGCCACCCTAAAGGTTTCTTAACAAATTAAGTTAAATAACTATTTTTATTAAATAATTCCTAAATGATTTATATGATTATAAAATTTTGTATTTTTTTTTCCTGGCGCGAGTGCACAAGTTTCAAAATATGCACAAGTTTAAAAGTGACATTGATGTACCTGCTCTTTCTGGGAAACTTCTACTTTTTGGATTAAAGTGCTTTTTTGAAAATGCTTTCATTATCCAAAATAATCTTAATACTTGTTTAAGACTTAATCAAAACACCATGTTTTGGGGTTTACATTAATATATATTGGAAACCACTTTTTAGCTTTTTAAAAATTGGTAAACCCCTTTTTAGCATATTCAAACAAGAAGTAATAGCCTAAAGTGATGTGTAAACCCGTAGAATTTGTGCTTATTGCTTTTTATTTAATAGGCCTATTCATTTTTATGTTTATATTACCCTCTCGTTTTACCTTATTTCTCTCATGCGTTTGTTATATATTTAAATGCCCTTATTGTTTAAAAATGAACTATAGTTTGTAGAGACTGTATTCTGTTTTATGTGTACTGTAAATCTTTTAATGTAATAAATAAAAAAAAAATGATGATGACGCCATGTAATCGGTCATGACTGTCGAACGCACCTAAACTCTAGTGTAACTGCGGCATTATCTGTAGGTTTCAAACAAGCCTGAAGGACTCAATTAGTTTGATCAGGTGTGTTTAATAGTTATTGGAACTAAACTGTGTAGAGCTACGGCCCTCCAGGAATTGAGTTTGACACCTGTGTAGTAAGAGATCTAAGAGATCTAAAGAAATTTTAGATTGACCAAAACAAGATTTCAGATGTTTTACAATGTGGTTGTCCAACTGGTTTATCCATTAATATTGTCCCATCATCCCTAGCTTTGTTATCATATTATCAAAATCTCATGACTTTTTTTATATGAATGCTATAAATGTATTTCCATCATAGTTTTTGTACATTTTTTTTATCATATAAAAAGTATAACCTACTCAGTTGTGTGCATACATTCTGTATGCACATTTATTGAATGTATGTGCATCTTGGTGTTTGCGTTAAGCATTTTAATGCAATTTCCAAACTGCACCTACAAGTAGGTGGATGGAAGCAGCTACAAAACACAGCCTCTTCTAAGAAGAGTGATTTCTTGATTAACATACAGGGCAATCTGAGGATCATAGTGAGAACTTATCCTATAACTGTTCTTTAACTGTATGCCATATTGAATCAGCATATGATTCTGCTGGTCCTTTCCACAGTGTTTCCAGCATTTCATTTGGGGTTCTTTCACAGTATCAGATTCCTATCACTTCATGAGAAGACAGGCTATGGCTTTTCAAAAAGTATCAGCAGTGCTTCCCCTTTTTTGCCTAATGCTGAGTTGAAAGCCATGCTTTCCTGGGCAGCCTCATCCGTCCTGCTTGAAGTGAACCCAACCCCATTCCCAGAGTGCTTACATTTAAAAGGATGGCCCTTTAATGATATCCATGTCTGTAAGTCAAATTCCTTCTTTCTTGGGTATGAGGTGCCTTTGCACACTACTACAACACATCTAATCAACACACTTAAACAAGCTACAGTAATCATTGTTCTCAAGATGTACTGAGAATTTTGGATCCTTCACAAATGAGCAACGGTGGTAGACAACTACACTCAGGTGTGTCCTTTATTAAGTGGTGTTTTTCCTTCAAGATAAGTTAGAGCGGATGATGTCATCCTTCACTCTGAAGGTCTAAAGTAGGGGTCACCAGTATTGGTCCTGTGGGACTGGTATTCCT
>CAIGQZ010032543.1:2575592-2588571 GCA_903798205.1 Danio tinwini
AGGTGTGTGTGTGTGTGTGTGTGTGTGTGTGTGTGTGTGTGTGTGTGTGTGTGGTGCATAATGGGATTTATAGTTCTTATCAGTGGCATATGTTTAGTTCTCCAGCAATCTGCACAGGCTAGATCACTGGTGATCGTTACACTGAGACACATATTTACAATGAACCTGTGCTGAATTAAAGCACTCACATTAATAAACAGTCACTCTAAGAAATGCTGAGTTATTTAAACCCAAATTTGGTAACTGAGTGGTAAATTGGGTATGGACTAACACAAAAATTGGGATCATATTAGTGTAATAATAAAAAAAGAAAAAGAAAAAGGATAGTCGCTATTACACCTAGAATTTAGTTAAAATAACTCAACATTTTTAAAGTGCTCCAATTTTACAATTGTTGATTGATTTATTGATTGTCTGATTGATTGATGATCGACTGACCGACCGAGCAATTGATTGATTGATTGGTTGATTGATTGATTGGTTTATTGGTTGATTGATTGATTGATTGATTCAGTCATTCATTCAACCTTGATATTTTCTTTATATTCAGACAGTTTTTTATAATAACAAACTGGGCTTTATCTTATTTCTATACATATATGAACAGTATATGGTCTAAAAAACTGAATTTCATATTCAACTCTTAAAAACACTAAGATTGTGCTTGCAAATCTTACTAAATAGACTAGTTTAAATAGACGGCCTTATATTCTCATATAAATGAAAATATTCATTGGTAATTCCTTTCATTTTTGTTTCCAAAGCCACTTGCAAGAAAGCATATGTTCTTCTTTATGATGTTTATTGATTTTCTGCTCAACAGATTAAAACCACCACCCATATGTACAGTAGATGTTCAGTTGAGCATAAAAAGCCACCTTTTCTATTGGTATAGTGGGGGCATGCCTTCAAATAAAATCCAACACTTTTTTTTTTTTTTACAGGCTTTGCTTTTCAAAAGTCTGCTCTTCACAGTTTATTCTATTTTAAAGGATAGTGGAATAAAAAAAATGCTTTTGAAAAGGACATCAATGTAGTTCTGTTTCAATGTGTCACACATTTGCATTCTATTTAACTCATCCCTGTTTTGTTTCAAAATTGTAAAAAATAAGTAAATAAAATAAATCTAATTTCTGATCTTTTCAGTTCATATACCTCTATCCAAAAAGCAAACTTCAGTCATTAAACTTTTAGTGCTTGCCTCAAACTAGTTCAGACCTATGAAAAAAAACGCAATCTGCACTCCTTCTTTCTTCCGTACTTTATTTCTATCACTTTTTAGTAGGTGGCATGGTGGCTCAGTGGTTAGCACTGTCGATGTAATGTGAAGCAGATGCTTGACAAGGGAGTGTGGATCCAAATGCAGGTTTATGAACAGGATGGTCAGGCAGGCAACGGCCAACAGGGTCAAACAGATGCATATAGGGAATGCAGAGTCGTAGTTATTAAACAGACAAATGGTCAGTACAGGCAGCATGCAACGTAAACAAACAAGCAAGGTGAGAGTCAAAACATGGCAATGAAAGGCAAAAGAAACACGTTGTTATGTTCACAGCAACAGTATAACAAGACTCAGCAAAGATTTGTGTGTGCGCTGTATTTAAAGTCCCTGTAATCAGTCTGTAATGATACTCTGGTTGTGTGTGTGCGTGTAATCAAACTGAAACAGGAACAGCTGTGTGCGAGGTGCATGACGAAACTTGTAGTCCATATACCGGCGGACTTGTAGTTCTTTAGCAAACTGCGTGTTGACCAACGATCTGCAGTCGCTAGATCGCTGGTGATCATTTCTGATAATTTCTGATCATTTCTCTTCGGAGAGCATTTCTGTGTGGAGTTTGCATGTTCTTCCTGTGTTCGCGTGGGTTTCCTTCGAGTGCTTTTCCCCCATAGTCCAAAGACATGCACTATAGGTGAACTGGATAAACTAAATATAAAGAGACTTTAAATTTAAAGAGACAGTCACTAAACGGACACAATTTGAATCAAAGTCTAAAAGGGGCCATTTCAAAGAGCTATACATTATTTTTAGTGTGGCATTTTGAGCTGAAACTTCACATACACACTCAAGGGGCATCAGAGACTTATTTTACATGTTGTTAAAAGAGACATAATATGACTCCTTTAAATCTTTATTGTTAATACTTGTTGTGTAGTCACTTGTTTTGAGTGATTTCAATGATATTAGCATTAAATTAAAATAAAAATCCCTTCACACATTACTGACTACTGACATTAATGCTGTTATATGATTGGGATTGGCTGAGGGTTCTCACAGGAGCCATGTTAGCCATAAAGCTTTCTCCAATAGTAAGCAATACATAGTGTTTCATCTCTATATAGTAATAAAACCTGGGGGTGAATGAAAAACCTGAATAACCTGAGTCTAATTAAAAGTGACATGTGGAACACAACAAACAAACTAAACTGACAGATGCTGTTACATTCATTGTAAAACATGAGCTGTATATATATGTATAGATCATACTAATGCTGCATAAAATTGAAAAAAAAGAGATTGCGTTGGATATTCAATATTTAATTTTTTATTATTTAATTTTTTTATGTTAAATTCTATGACATATATGAGCAATATCCAACACAATCTCACTGCAATTCTTTTTATTATTATTATTATTTTTGATTTAGTGGCCAATTTGTATGAATTTGTACGATCTAATTTGTACCATTTAATACAATTTGCTCATCACCCAATGTCAGTTGGGTTTAGGGGCGGGGTTGGGTGCCATGCCTCCTTTTTAAAATCATACATTTTCATATGACTCAACTCCTACGAATTTGTACGAATTAGCCACTAAACTGACAAAACGTAAAATACTAACGTTTCCTCGTGAGATCAGGCTGGCAATATCATACTCATAGCGGGGCGATATGACTGTATATTAGCAGGTTGAGTGCCTTAGTGCCCCAGCAGTGCCGATATACAGCTATATCGCACTGCTACAACTGTGATATTGCATTTTTACAACAGTACGATGGCATGACTGTATATAAAAAAAGACAATCAAACAGAGACTCAAAAATGCTTTTGTATGAGAAATTACTTCCGCCATTCATTTACATCTGCAGCTGACTGTCATAACCGCAGAAACTGTTGCTAATTCACAAACGTCACTTTCAAACTAATATTTGAATGATTCTCTTGCGTAATGTCTAAAGTGATGACAAAACAGGTGATTTTTCTCACGTTTTAAGATTGTAAGGCTAAAAGGCATGAAGTGTCATAAGTCTACACATATTTCCCAGTATTTTTCTGTTGAAATCAGGATAAAAAAAAATAACCAAGAAAAAGCCAAAGCAAAGCAAACACTACTAGATTAACATAGTATAAATACAGCAATACAAAATACAAAAGAGAGAGATTGCCTTAGAATGTCACTTACCTGTTCTAAAAAGGATTTGTTCAGCTGTAGTTAGAAGTTTACACTAAGAAAATGCTGAGTTTTTCTGCCTGTAAGGAATTATTATGTAATATCTGCCTCCATCAATATTAAAATTATAGAAATATCAATAGAAAGACTTGCGCACAATAGGAAGCTGATTGAGTCATTGCCCAGCAACGTAAAGAGCGCAAAAAGCAACAAAAAGGCATTGCGGTGCACCTCACGTTTGGGAATTTTTCTTAAAATTAGAAACTTAATTTCTTATGCCTGAATATCCAAAACTGACTTTAAAATGCTCACATAGTCACAGGCTCTAAAACACACACATAAATAACAAATGTTTTGGTAACTTTATGGTTGCAGTTCATGCTGCGATCAAACAAATCATGAGTGTTTTCAAATGTATATCTTGCGATGTGACTATTGTGGATGTGCATATTGCGATATTGATGCTGAAATGTTATATTATGCAGCCCTAGATCATACGTGAAAAGGTTTCGTGCTTTAGATTCTGCATGTCAATATGTCAAGACTGTAATACAAACCTACGTGATAATCATTTCCACATAATAGAGCATTGGGGTTTCTTCAGGTAAGAACATCACACAGCACAATACCGAAGACAAGGGAGAAACATCTCAGCTGGTGGCTAGTAAATGAGACCACAAAAACGCTGTTCTGCCAGTCACATTGAACGACAGATTTATTGGGGAATTGCTTGAATTATGGATTCTCAAGGAATTCTTCATGCTGGAGACAACTGACAAATTGGGCCTTGACACTTGCTTTGTGGGTTTTGTGATTGCACAGAATAAAAAAGAAAAGAAAAGAAAAAAGCAGACAGTGCGCCTTATCCTGAGAGATTTTGCTTATTAGACAGTCCCCTAAGGATGCATTGTGGCAGATTTACAAGGTGTGTTGCTGAAGCACATAATGCAAGTGTAATTTCTCATTGTGTAGCATTGACAGGAGGTTTATTTAAGACTTTAATTGGAGTGATTAGCTTTCTGAATTAATTATTGAGATAAGTCATTTTCCACAACAACAAAATAGAGCTTAATTTCAAAATCCCACCTACGCTTTTGTAAATTGATCTGGCTCGGAGATAAAATGTCACAGCTGAGGTGCAATTTCAATCAGTTACAGATTATCCAGACTTGATTTAAGAAATGAAATTTCTTAGAACTAATCCAACAATATACCTACTCATCTTACTCTCTGCCTCACTGCATTTGCAATATGGCTTGCGGTAAAGATGTTTCATTGAAAATGAACAGCAGGGAACACTTTACTTTAGAGCAGGGATTCTCAACCGATGGGCCATGGCCTACTAGTGGGCCTCAGCGATCCTGCAGGTGGGCTGCGAGATTAAGATAGGTTAAAATAATCTTAATTATTGTACTATAATTATTTGATTTCATTATTAAATATGTTTTATATAAAATGATTGGTGTAATGCCATTTCCCGTTTTCTGTTATTGATTACTTCGGACTCGGTGCAAAAAGAGTCTCACTGTAAAATACAGACTTAACTGTGGCTGCATTTCCATCCACTTCACGTCAACTAGGACTACATGCTCAGCTGTATAAAGCAAACCATCACGCAAATGTAATGATAATGATAATTAGAGTTATAACCAGTTTGCGCTTACCTCATGTCTGCATTCTTACATCTCTGTTGATTCACAAACTATGCTAGCTCTCTTTGTGTGAAGTCTTTAAAATTTCAGCATAGTTGTCCAAATTAGTGTTTTATAACACAAGTGCAAGTGTTTTATAAGGAACGGAACAAACCATTGTTACACAATAACTTGCCTAATTACCCTAACCTGCCTAGTTAACCAAATAACCTAGTTAAGCCTTTAAATGTCACTTTAAGCTGTAAATAAGTGTGACGTGGACATGGCAGCCTGGGCATTTGCACCGGACTGATTCATGCTGCACGTCATACTTTTTTAATGCATCACAAAGCAACTCACAAACACTGTACACTTCAAGGCAGATTAGATAACTTTTACCTCCTTATAATAATAATAAAACAGCTTTAACAATAATTTTATTTATTTATTATTATTTATTTTTTATTTTTTTTGTCAGCGTGAGTGTATTGTAGTCATCACGTTTCCCGGCCCACCTCTTGATCTATTATTATTATTATACTATTATTAATTCATCAAATTGTTAGATAAATTATTCTTTTTAATATTATTCTTTACTTTTAGTTTTTGTTATTTGTATATTATCATTACTATAGTAACGTTTTTTTTATGATTACTCTCATTGTTTTGTTTGCAGCGCTTTATTATTCAACTTTTTTTTTCCCACTCTTCCTTTTCATTTTTTTTCCTCCCTTGTCCTATTTCCTTTCTTCTACTTACTATTATTATTATTATTACTATTATTTATTATTATCATTTTTGGTCCTCTTCCTGATTTCCCAACCTCCCCTCACCTCCTCACTATTATCATAATTAGTATGACTTTTGCTCTTGTTGCCATTGTTGTCGTTGCTTTTCTGACTTGTCCTCATGTTGTCTCCTCATTGTTATTATTACACATATTTCTACCATTGTCATTATTCAGGTTGCTGTAGTTGTTGTTGTAGTAGTGGTAGTAGTAGTAGTAGATGTAGTAGTAGTAGTAGTAGTAGTAGTAGTCATTGTAGTAGTAACGATTGTATTTGTAGTAGGGATTGTTGAAGTAGTAGTTGTAGTAGTTTCTGTAGTAGTAGATGTCGTTGGTGTAGTGGTACCAAAAGTAGTAATGGTGTTGGTGTAGTAGTAGTAGTAGTAGTCTGTGTAGTAGTATCAGAGGTAGTAGATGTTGTTGATGTAGATGTTGTAGTACTAGTGATTACTGTAGTAGTAGTAGTAGTAGTAGTAGGAAACGTTGTTGTAATAGTATCAGTTGTAGTAGATGTTGTAGTAGTATCAGATGTAGTAGATGTTGTAGTAGTATCACTTGTAGTAGATGTTGTATTAGTATCAGTAGTTGTAGACGTAGTAGTAATAGTTGTTGTGGATGTAATAGCAGCTGCAATAGTAGTTGTGATATCTGTAACTTTCTGTAGTAGCAGTTGGTGTAGTACTTGTGATTTATTGTTATTGTTATTGTCAGTTATTACTGTTGTCCTTTCTCTTTACTGTCATCATTACTATCATACTTTACTAGCATTGTCACTCTCTACCACTGACTGGTTTATTTCTATTTGTTTATTTATATCTATGACACTTGCTTCATTAATTGACTATTATTGACCCTTATGTATGTACTCTGACCTGTCCACCATGTTACCTTTACATGCGCACACACACACACACACACACACACACACACACACACACACACACACACACACACACACGCACGCACGCACGCACGCACGCACGCACGCACGCACCTGCCAGTACCTGACTGTATTGTTGTTGTTGTTGTTTTGTTTTTCATTGTTGTTTTTTATGTTTTATTTTGTATGATCCCAATTTGTGTACCTTTTTGCATATTCTAATAAAAAAAAAAAAGCTGTAAATAAGTGTCTTGAACAATATCTAGTCAAATATTATTTACTGTCATCATGGCAACGATAAAAAAAGCAGTGATTAGGAATGAGTTATTAAAACTATTATGCTAAGAAATGTGTTGAAAAAAATCAGACATGGGCCTCCAAAAAATGTTCAGAGAAGAAGGTGGCCCTCGAAGTGAAAAAGGTTGAGAACCCCTGCTTTAGGGGATGTTCACAAGAATGTCATCTTTATAATATGGCATGACACGACATATAGTATGTATACTACTATATACAGAAGTTCCATTAGCTCAGTTGTGCACTTTTAAATGCAAAGATGACATTGTTTGAAATGTCATAATGGCAACTTGGCTTAGCAAGAAAACATAACTTATTTTACATATGTCATAAACATGATGTTTATGAGGACAAATTATGATGTATTGTTGCTTATGTTAACTTGTCATTTTAAACATAGGCGAACAGCAGTAAGTATAGGCAATGTGTCTAAATAGTAATGAACTTAACTGTTAAAACACAAAGTCCGCCATTCTCCAATTCTCATACAGCTCTCCTCACAAAAATGCTTGCAGCACATAAACAGGTTGTCTGTATGGGTTGTCTGTATAAACATGATTGTCATGAGGCCATTATTATTGTATCATGAATTTTTTTCGAAATCTTTTTTTTAGTGGGGCAAACTGAATTTGTCTTAATTTTCTTAAATAGTTTTTCTTTTTCTTTTAAGAACTAAAGTGGCAGTGTGCTGATTCTACCTACTTTTTCTATTGTTTTTGGCTTGATCGAGCAGCTAAAACATTGATGTTTTTCTCTTTTATTAATTTTCTTTTTGCCTTAGTCCCTTTATTAATCTGGGGTCGCCACAGCGGAATGAGCCACCTGATGTTTTTTATTCTTAATACTTTTTATAGCAGTGTCTTTAATAAGTAATGACATATAATGACCATTTATTAAAACATTTTATTTGTATTAATGTAGTTGTAGTGGGTCAAAAAACGAATAATAGTGCTATTTTTAAATTCATAACACAACAATAATGTCTGCATTTTGCTCATGTTTATGACAGGTTTATGACAAGTTATGATGTATTGTTGCTTATGTCAACTTGTCATTTTAAACATAGGTGAACAGCAGTACGTATAGGCAATGTGTCTGAATAGTAATGAACTCAACTGATAAAAGACAAAGTCTGCCATTTTCCAATTCTCATACAGCTCTCCTCACAAAAACGCTTGCTGCACATAAACAGGTTGTCTGTATTGGTTATTGAGGCCATTATTATTGTATAATTTGTTTTTTTTTCACTTTTTTTCAGTGGGGCAAACTGAATTTGTCCTAATTTTCTTAAATAGTTTTTCTTTTTCTTTTGAGAACTAAAGTGACATTGTGCTGACTCTACCTATCTTTTCTATTGTTTTTGGCTTGATCGAGCAGCTAAAACATTCTCTTTCATTAATTTTCTTTTCGGCTTAGTCCCTTTATTAATCTGGGGTCACCAAGGCAGAATTAACCACCTGATGTTTTTCTTCCTTAATACTTTTTATAACAGTGTCATTAATAAGTAATGACATATAAAAAACATTTATTTTAAAATATATATTTGTATTACTGTAGTTGTAGCAGGTCAAAAAACTATTAATAGTGCTGTTTTAAAATTCATAACACAACAATAATGTCTGCATTTTGTTCATGTTTATGACAGGTTTATGACGTATTGTTATGATGTATTGTTGCTTATGCCAACTTGTCATAAAGACATCTAAAAAAATGGCAACTTTGCATTTAAATGACAGAACTAAGCAAATGACACTTCATGAAAGTTGTCATAAGCATGGCTAAAACCTCATATATATTCATGACACATGTCATGTCATGGTTATAAAGGTTTATGAATACCTTATGAAGTAAAGTGTTAGCAAAGAATAGCATTACAAAGGATAATTATTATAAGACAATGATATGCAATCTGGAGGCAACACAGTAGCTCAGTGGCTAGCCCTGTCGCCTCACAGCAAGAAGGTCGCTGGTTCGAGCCCCGGCTGGGTCAGTTGGCATTTCTGTGTGGAGTTTGCCTGTTCTCCCCGTGTTGGCGTGGGTTTCCTCCAGGTGCTCTGGTTTCCCCCAAAAGTCCGAAGACATGCACTATAGGTGAATTTAATAAACTAAATTGGCCACAGCGTTTGTGTGATTGAGTGGATGTTTATCATACTGAGTTGCAACTGCAAGGGCATCTGCTGCGTAAAACATATGCTGGATAAGTTGGTGGTTCATTTCACTGTGGCGAACCCTGATGAATAAAGGGACTAAGCCGAAGGAAAATGAATGTTTATGCAATTTCAAATAATATGCCAACTTAGTTCTGTCCTTGAAAATTAAGGTAACACTTTACAATAACTGTACACTTTGAATCATTTACTAAGCATTAGCAAATAGATGTTCATTCATCATTTGTTAAGCATTAACTCTACATTTGAAGACATTATAAGATTAGTAAGCATTTTTAAATCCTTTATAAATGACAATTAAAGGCTCTGTATCAAATTAAAAATAAATCATCACAATCTTATCTAAAAATAAAGCACGTTTCAACGCAATCTCACAGCAATTCGTAACTTTTTTATTTAGTGGCTAATTCATATTAATTTGTACAATCTAATTCGCACAAATTAGTAGGATTTGCTCTTCACCCAATGACGGTTGGGGTTAGGGGTGGGGTTAGGTGCCACGCCTTCTTTTTAAAATCATACATTTTCGTACGACTGAACTCGTACAAATTCGTACGAATTAGCCACTAAACTGACAAAACGTACAATACTTACGTTTCCTCGTGAGATCAGACTGGTTTAAATTATGTTAAAAATATTCCATAAAATGCAATAATTTAGTAATGAAACATTAATCAGTAACAAAGTAAAAAAGTAAAATCTGAAAATAAAATTATTAAGCACATTATATATGTGCTTGTAAGTTAAGAATACAGCATATGTATCAGTATTTATAAAATGTCTTATAATGTAGAGTTATTGCGTAACAAATGACGAGTTAACTATTTGCTAATGCTCAATACATGATTTATAGAGTGTAGTTATTATAAAGTGTTACCAAAATCAAATATATTCAGCAAAAAATGTGCCTAAATATTGCATTTTGTTGAAAAGAATCAGTCAGTAGGTCACTGTGATAAGTTATGTACAGCAATTGGCCTATCTCGAAGGTCATCGCTGTGTGAAGCATCATATCATCAAATTAGATCTCTGTCCAAAAAACAACTCCATCACTTATGAATATTTCAGACCTCCAACATCAGTTGGCTGTTTGAAAATTGTATTTTACAACTCTGTAAAGATATGCCTCAGAAATCATAAATATTTATGTCGTTTTCTCCGCCTCGGTTATCTAAAATGATTCCCGGCTGTGTATGCTCTGCTGTGTAGTTTCACATCTCTGGGCAAAAGCTTTGCCAGCAACATTACTAATTACTATAATTAATTCTCTATGCTTGGCATCTGTGTATGTCACCTAATTAGCAGATGTGGCTCCATTCACTCATGTTTCAATGGTTTGCTATGTGGGAAAAAAGGGGTTAATTAGCTTTGTAATAAGGCTCTTTTGACCTCATCGTTGAAAGATAACAACAACACATTTTAAGAGAACATATGCAAGAATAGTTTTTTTTTTCTTTCACACTATCCAACTGATAAAGTGATGACAATGTATTTAGTAAATAAGTACTCTTGTGACTGATAAAATGTCTTATAATGATAACATCTTGGCCTGTAAGTGCTGTGATGGGGGCTTCATTTCTCCACTTATTTTTTGTTCTCGACTTAAAAGAGATGTGTGATGGAAAAGCAATGAAGACTGTTGTGGTGGTGGATCATACGGTACAGTGCATCTGAAAAGCATTCATAGCACTTCCCTTTTCTTTTTTTATGTTACAACCTTATTCCAAAATGGACAAAATTCATGTATTTCCTCAACATTCTACACACAATACCCCATAATGACAATGTGAATTTTTTTTTAATTGTTGCAAATTTATATAAAAAAAACCCAAAAAAATCACATGTACATAAGTATTCACAGCCTTTGCCATGAAGCTTTAAATTGAGCTCAGGTTCAATCTGTTTCCACTGATGATTCTTGAGATGTTTCAGCAGCTTAATTGGAGTTCACCTGTGGTAAATTCAGGGCATACACCTGTCTATAAAAGGTCCCAGTGTTGACAGTGCATGTCAAAGCACAAACCAAGCATGAAGACAAGGGAATTGTCTGTAGACCTCAGAGACAGGATTGTCTCGAGGCACAAGACTGGGGAAGGTTACAGAAAAATGTCTGCTGCTCTGAATGTTCCAGTGAGCACAGTGGCCTCCATCATTCGTAAGTGGAAGATGTTTGGAACCACCAGGACTCTTCCTAGAGCTGGCAGGCCATCTAAGCTGAGTGATCGGTGGAGAAGGGCCTTAGTCAGGGAGGTGATCAATAACCCAATGGTCACTCTGTCTGAGCTCCAGCATTCTTCTGTGGAGAGTGGAGAACCTTACAGGAAGACAACCATCTGTGCAGCAATCCACCAATCAGGCCTGTATGGTAGAGTGGCCAGACGGAAGCCACTCCCCACCTGGAATTTGCCAAAAGTATCTGAAGGACTCTCAGACCATAAGAAACTAAATTCTCTGGTCTGATTAGACTAAAATTGAACTCTTTGGAATGCAAGGTGTTATGTTTGGAGAAAACCAGGCATCGCTCATCACCAGGCTAATACCATCCCTACAGTGAAGCATGGTGGTGGCAGCATCATGTTGTGGCCATGTTTGTCAGCAGCAGGAACTGGAAGACTAGTCAGGATAGAGGGAAAGAAGAATGCAGCAATGTACAGAGACATCCTGAATAAAAACCTGCTTCAGAGTGTTCTTGACCTCAGACTGTGGCGACAGTTCATCTTCCAGCAGGACAATGACCCAAAGCACACTGCCAAAATATCAATGAAGTGGCTTCATAAAAACTTAGTGAATGTCCTTGAGTGGCCCAGCCAGAGCCCAGACCTAAATCCTATTGAACATCTCTGGAGAGATTTGAAAATGGCTGTACACTGTCTCTTCACATCCAACCTGATAGAGCTTGAGAGGTACTGCAAAGAGGAATGGGCAAAAATTTCCAAAGTCATGTGTGAAAATCATTATATTAAAAAATTCTTGACGCTGTAATTGCATCAACAATTACAATAAGGTGCATCAACAAAGTATTGAGTAAAAGCTGTGAATACTTATGTACATGTGATTTTTCAGGTTTTTTTATTTTTAATAAATTTGCAACAATTTCAAAAAATATTTTTTCACATTGTCATTATGGGGTATTGTGTGAATAATGTTGAGGAAATAAATACATTTAATCCATTTTGGAATCAGGCTGTAACAAAAAAAAGTGGAAAAAGTGAAGCGCTATGAATACGTTCTGGATGCACTCTATGTATGTATATATATATATATATATATACATAATTGATTGATAAGAAAATTGATTAGAAAATCTGAGGTAAATCCACACTTTACATTAGCACATCGTAACATAAATCATATTGGCCTGCAGGTGTGTCCTTGATATTGTATCATAGGGGACATTTCATTGTTCCCTTGCAATGTTTCATATGATTATATCAGTGCAGAGTATGTTGTATAAAACTGCCACATCAATATGAAACGACCCCTTTCTTTAATTTTTTATATGCTTTTGCAAGTGCAACTATGTGCAGAGCTTTAAAGGTAACATGAATAAATTGTGCCATTTCCTTGGCTGATCTGGCAGCCGCATGTGATCAGAACATCAACATGTCATGGCTTATACTAAAATAGAATGTGTTTATGACATTTTGTCATGAGTGCAAGTGAGCAAGAACAATTGCATCATGAAACACGACAATGCACATCTGACTGCAGCTTTAGATAGGCTTACGATGACAGTCAAAGCATTCATAACAGCAGTTTTATCGCAAAAGTGTGAATCTGTAGCTGGAAAATAGTGTTGAGTCCCTGAAGAGTAAGAAATCAAGAAG
>CAIGQZ010032543.1:2588971-2600237 GCA_903798205.1 Danio tinwini
ATATATATATATATATATATATATTATAAAAATTCATAATTAAAATATACTGAATCGTAATTTAGTCTTTCCAAAAACAAAACTACTACTAATAATAAAACATATATAGTGTGAGCAATAAGATTGCATATTTCAAGACATGACTACAGCATGGAAAAAGCTAACGCTTCCATGTCAGTTCAGTGTCATTATATAGTGCTTTATACCAGGGTTTCACAACCTTTTTCACTTGGGGGCCCACTTCCTACACCGATCCATTTTTGAAGGCCCACCTGTCTGACATTATCTCTAAAATGTTTGTATGAAATAACATTTAAACCTTTATTTATTAACATTATATATATATTTTTCATTCTCATTTTCATTCATTTATTCAATTTATTTTCGACTTAGTCCCTTTATTAATCTGGGGTCGCCACAGCAGAATGAACTGCCAACTTATCCAGCATATGTTTTACGCAGCGGATGCTCTTCCAGCTGCATTTCAGTACTGGGATACATCCATACACTCCCATTCACATACATACACTACAGACAATTTAGCATACCCAATTCACCTATACCACATGTCTTTGGGGGAAAACGGAGCACATGGAGGACACCCAGGCGAACATAGGGAGAACATGCAAACTCCACACAGAAATGCCAACTGATCCTGGTGGGGCTCAAACCAGCAACCTTCTTGCTGTGAGGCAATCGTGCTACCCACTGCGCCACCGTGACACCCACTGTAGCATTTTTTTCCAAAAATAATAAATGAAAAAGAAACCTTAATCCTTAATTCAGGTTAAATGCAAATCGTTAATAATACTTTATTAATTGAATTTAACCATTGTTACTTTATTTATTTATTTATTTATTTATTTATTAATTGATTGATTGATTGATTGATTGATTGATTTATTGATTTATTGATTGATTGATTGAAATCCGGCTCTGTTCATTCATGACAATTTGTGTAATGATATTTTTTTAGTAATATTAAATTCATATTTATTAATTCATTTATTTTCTTTTCGGCTCAGTCCCTTTATTATAAATGCATATTTATATTTGATTTAATAAAAACTAGTTTATATTTGTCCACCTGTTGGGTATTTGAGATGTAGGCATCACTATATGGGGCATAGGACTAGGACAACACAGGCTCATTGTGAATACGTCCACCCATATACATTTCTGGAAAGAGTGTGAATTATTTAGACAAAGCTACTTATAGCTGCATTTCGTCTTTAAAATGAATGTCACGGGGTGGTATGACACCGCCGATGGCTTCTGTTTCTTTTCACACTACCAACTAATTTCTTACCTCCATGTGGATGGCTTTTCCGTCGTTACCAGTTTGCACAGTAGCTCACCACGTACATCGTGAGCTTGAGACGCAGAGAGGAGTTGACGGTAGAACGGTTCCAGAAAGCAAGTAAAATAAAAACAAAATGCAAAAAATAAAATAAACAAGTAAATAACAGAGTGAGAACGTGGTAAGATCTGAAAACATGGTAAAAAATCAGGCAGCCACGAGGGCTTTTCTTTTTCTGTATTGCTTTTGAAAACACTGTTGTTTGGCTTTTTATTTGCTTTTAACAATGGCAGAATGGAGGAGGACTGTTCTTTATCCTTGCACAGATGCCCTTTAACTGTCTTCTTGCTAGTATAGGATTCCGTTTTCCTCTTACAAAGTCTCC
Organism: Danio tinwini; assembly: GCA_903798205.1. Lineage (NCBI taxonomy): Eukaryota > Metazoa > Chordata > Actinopteri > Cypriniformes > Danionidae > Danio > Danio tinwini. The sequence goes on from CAIGQZ010032543.1 coordinate 2,590,657, forward strand.
CATGTAAATAGCAAATGCACAATGGTGTGACAAAACTGACTCTTAAAGGGAATGTGAGATGAGACTTATAATCAATAGTCAATAGGGCTAAACAATCACCAACATAATGAAAAGGTAGTCAAGTTGAGGAATACACAAGGGCTAAAACAATAAATCATTATATGGGTGTTGTAATTTTTAAGTAAAGTTTATTTATAAACAAATTTCGAGAGGATCACATGCTTATGATTGCTTGAAGCCGTTCCCGCATTATTCAATGTATGATTCACCAATCAGATGATTCCTAAGCCACTATAAATACCCTAAGTTCCATATAACAGCCATCTTCGTTTTGAAAAATCCCCCCTTCCACACCTGTTCCTCCTCCTAACAGCAAGAACGTTCACGTGGGTTTCCCCCGGGTTCTCCAGTTTCCTCCCACCGTCCAAAAACATGCAACTTAAGGTAATTGACTAATCCAAATCGGCACCATAGACATGCTCCTAGTAAGTAGTTATCTATTAAGAGCAATCACTATTTGTTCATTAGCTACTACAGCAGGGAAGTTCTCAAGTTCTACCTGAGCTCAAACTCCCCTCTCTCCTTGCAAACGAGAGGGAGCCCCGGGCCCGAGGATCTTATGAGCTCAGGGCTCTCTCCTGGGACAGCATGCCAAACAAGCTTATAATCAATTATCAGCTAAGTGTGAACTCTTGAAATTATGTTCTGTTAAAGGTCATGTGACCATCAAGAAGATCACACTATTTAATTTCTTTCTTTCGAGATCTGCTGAATTCATTCTTCCGAAGTGCGATCTATAGTGTCCAAGAGACCACGAGTTTGTTCTATGTCATTTTAGTATTGAGAAGTGTGTCCCCTGCATAACTTTTACCATGGTAATGGTGCAAACGCCATAATAGCATAGATGCTGTTGACTTAGGCCAGACGAGCTCCACTAGCACATGTGCAACATTATGTTCTCAAAATGTAAAAATATATTTTTAAAATGTGACATAGTTGCAGCTTCTACGGCTTTCAAAGAACATGTTCAGGTAAATGTACTTTCTCTGTCTTGCAGGTGAACGAGTGACCCAATGAGGTGGAATACTACTTTAGCGGAGTGCTGGAAGAGAAGTCACCTTGCCCCAGTTCTCCGAGAGCGCAGGGAGAGAGACAGACATCTCTGATTGTTTGTTGCCAGTAGGGAGACGGGAAGGTCAGTAAACAAACTAGACCGCATTTCTCCTGCTGCAATGTGTCATTCTGTCTGATGTTCAACTCATGTCAGCGCAGGAAGAGATGTTTGCATCGCTGCTTGATATATCAGCAAGTGACTGCTGTCAGTGTAAACACTGCTGCTCCAAAGACCAGGCTTGAAATGTCAATAAATGCAGATTAAGATTTGGATTTCTGCTCCTTTGAGCAAACCTGAAGCAATGTTTATTATTCAGGACAACTGTAGAGAAATGATTATTTGACTAATGACAGTTTTTTTTTATTTCCATCCTGAAAACAAAACTGGAATGTGCAGTAGTGTGATTAATAAACCACAAAAACACAAAAAGCTATTAAATAAGTGCACCATCTACAGTGCTCAGCATAAAAGAGTATGCATCTTTTAAGCATACTTTAAAGGATTTAACACATAAATTGGCAAATAACTCAGGAAACAGTTGTTTCCAATCCTTCAAGAGTCCAAGTCCACTCAAAAGGTCTCTATGACCTCTGACCTAGCTTGGTAGATCCTGAGGAAATTATTTGGCATAGAGTAAAAAAAAGCAATGACGCACATTATAACAGATTTACTCTGAAGGGGATAGACACTGAGGGCATCATATAATCTAGGCCCTTAAACATTTAACATTTATCAATAAACATAAAGACATAAGAAGTTATACATAGCTTTCTGGAACTCTCACATGGTCACCCATTGAAGCTAAGCAAGGCTGCCCCTGGATTGGAGAGCACATGGGAAAGCTAGGTTGCTGCCAAAAGTGGTGTTAGTGAAGCCAGCGGGAGGCACTCAACCTGCGGTCTGTGTGGGTCCTAACACCCTGATATAATGAAGGGGACTCTATACTGCTCATTAAACACCGTCATTCAGATGAGACGTTAAACCGAGGTCCTGACTGTTAAAAAAAGATGTCCTTCAAAAAAGAGTAGGGGTTTAATCCTGGCATCCTGGCCAAATTTCCTCACTGGCCTCCATCCACCATGGCCTTCTAACCATCCCTATATCATAATTGGTTTCATCACTTTATCTTCTCTCCACCAATCAGCTGGTGTGGCTGCCATCGTGTCATCCAGGTGGATGAAGAGATTCCCCCCAATGTGTAAAGAGCTTAAAGTGTCTAGAAAAGAACTATATAAAATGTAAGGAATTAATATTATTACTCCATTCTGGAGCTGACATCCGTCAGAAAATTCTATAATTTTCCAAAGCATCCTATAAAAAAACATCAATTTGAAAGAGAAAGCTGTAAGTGGTGTAATCATTTGTGCTGAGCACTGTATAATGTCTATTGTTTACAAATGAAGAAGCAGCCTTAAAACAGTGTTTTAGCAATCACAAAACAATATGTTATACATGCTTGCTACACACACACCCCATCTGGGTTTAATAAGAATAAGTATTAAAATTGGAATAAAGAAGGCAAAGAAGAAATGTGCAAACAAAAATTTAAACACTAAATCCATATTGAAACTAAAATAATCTCTCTCTTTTTTTTTAATTCTCGTACAAAATAAATGCAAAGGCAACTGCTATTTTTCATTTCTCTTCACTGTTCACTGAAAAAGTTTGATCTTTGTTCTTTTACCCTTAACAAGTAACTATTACTTCTGGGTAAAGCATGTTGCAATTTTGAGGCAATATGCGTTGCTTGCATGTTTGTAGTTTTTGCACACCATTTGAACGCTAGAGTTGCTGTTTCAGTACAATTGTATGTTCGTTTACCCTTGCTATTTAAGCACAAGAGTAAAAGACATTTCAAGTTCAAGCTGAAAACTCAAATAATTACCATCTGGTTTAAATCAATTAACCTTTGTGTGCTCTTAGGATTCTGTTTGTGGGTGTTGGAGTGTGCGTGTCTGTGATTTGTGTAGTGTAAAAGTGTTTTTTTTTTACTGTAGCTGGCTTTGTATTTTTCTGTTGTTAAAGCTGTGGTGACGCAGTGGGTAGTGCTGTCGCCTCACAGCAAGAAGGTTGCATGTTCAAGCTTCGGCTGGACCATTTGGCAGTTCTTTGTGGAGTTTGCATGTTCTTCCCGTGTTTGCCTGGGTTTCCTTCAGGTGCTCCGGTTTCTCCCACAGTCCAAAGACATTCGCTATAGGTGAATTGTGTAAGCTAAAATTGTTTGTAGTGTATGTGTGTGAATGAGTGTGTATGGGTGTTTCCCAGTGATGGGTTGTAGCTGGAAGGGCATCTGCTGCGTTAAACATATGCTGGATAAGTTGGCGGTTCATTCCGCTGTGGCAACCCCAGATTAATAAAGGGACTAAGCCAAAAAGAAAATGAATTCTAGCTCAATATATTTAGTTTAGTGATTTAGTGATTCCTGGAAACTCCAGTCAAGGGTTAATAAAACATTTTACAATTGCAGTGGCTATTGCAACTAGGTTCTTGTAGTATAAAGACGACTCGCAACAGGAAGCGGTGGGCTTTAATTGCCTCCCAACAGATTGCTGCCTCACAGAGAAAGCGGGTTAATTGTGTGGGCTGGGAAAGCCATTTTATGACCTTTATCAAGCATTACCAAACACAGCATTTCTGCAGCTTTAATGTTTACAGGTGTAAACATTATGTTTACAGATGAGTTGGCCAGCGCTCGAAATAAAAAAAGGCCAATCTTTCAAGATAACGCTAATTTGTACACACAGTGTCACGCAGGACATTTAAAATGATGTTTGTTCATATACACACACATGAGGCATACAGATAAGAACACATGCTCTTTTAAATAATAGTTCAAAATGTATGTTTTCACTGATGCTGCAGACTACTCAGATTTTGCGACTTATGGATTAAAAGAGAGATGGAAAGGTCTGATTTTTTTTTTTATATAACTTTTCTTCACATTCTGGATGTTGGAATATCACTCTATAAATCCATGTGTGTTTAATACAAACTCAGGAGGCGGAGATTAATGTCAAAAGTATTAGTAATTTATTAAGTACAAATTGATCATTCGATTAGGGCCCTGGGTCGCACAATTATGTCCTATTGGTTGTACAATGCTACCTAAGAGAACACATGATGCACTCTGCATGTGTTTCCTTGGGACTAAAGACCCATTTTATAATCGCAGAAGAAGAAGGTGGGTCTCCCTGCTTTTCTGCACCATCTGTAGTTCCCCTTTTCTGCACAGAAGAACTGGGCATGCTTTGAGGCCTCCATAGGCCCCAATTTGTTTTCATAAATGGTTACACAGGAAATTAGAAGCGAGAGACACATGCTATTTTTATTGTTTCTGCTGCATCTTTTTGTCTAAGATAGCTCCTTCTGCAAAATGCTTCATTAGTATGTAAAACACATCTCACTCAAAAGAGTGTTTTGGTTAACATATCACTTGGCAGGGCATACAAAATATAATATAGAATATATTCAGGGCTTGACATCAACTTTTTTGATCACCAGCCAGTGTGGCTAGTAGTTTTCCAACATTACTAGCCACTCGCCATTTTCACTAGCCACAATTTTGTTGTTGGGAAAATATATTTTATATGCATAAATTTGACTTTGACATGCTAAAATTACATGATTTTGATTTTGTAAAATGTCCACATGCCTCCTAATTCATTTTATTTTTTGTGTATGTTGTGTATGAGCTTGCTCAGTGAGCATGAGCACATGGGTCATAGTTTCATAATGTTGTATTACAATTAGTTTTTATTTCACATGACTTTTCAAAACTTAAAGTATTTACCAAATTTATCTCTAACCACACTAAAAATAAATAAATAACTATTTCTTAGCCACAAATTTTAAATATATGTCACAACAAGCAAAATATAGCTGTATACTATACATTTTATTTAACAAAACATTTCTTAAAAAAAAAAAAAAAACAGTTAACACCAGTTAACTACATATAAATGCAAAGTTAATATCCTATATACTTTTTAAATAATGGTTTAAGCGAAAGCAACCGGTGCTGGTTACAAAAAGACCAATCTGGAGCTTTTGAAAGCAGCAGGACTGTGGGTGCATGAACAACTTTTTGTCTAGTCTATTTGAATGAGAACAGATCACACCAGTTGCATTTCCAGGCATGGTTGTTTTAAGCAAGGAAACGGGAGGCGCACATGTGTTTTAAACAGTCGCGCGCATCACATCAGCTATTGGCTCGAGTGATTATCCTCTCATTCGGTAATTAACTGGCTTTCTTTTGCCAGCACGAACACAATCATATTTGACAGTCATGCTGCTTCTTGATTCTAAGATCGCATTTACACAAATATTGAGCCATCCTTATTGTCGAATCCTGCTTTTAAGAAAACTTCAATTTAAAAAATGATTTCCAACCAGCCAAAGTGGCTAGTGTAGGTGTCTGTCTAACCCGCCAGAGCTGAAATCTACCTGCGGATTGGCGGGCGTTAATGTAAAGCCCTGAATATATTTAAAGTAAAGAATTGACTGTAATGCAAATGATTTAACATATCTTTAGGCAAAGCATACACGACATATTTCAAATGAAAATAAAGGATAACTCTAATGGAAAATGAATTCTATTCTCTTACATGGACTCATTGAAATTTTGTATATTTGAAAACGCTTGTGCAAAACTGAGATGAAATTTTTTTTAAATCTTGTTACAGTTTTCCATAACAACCTAACTGCAAATCAATAAAAATAAAACATTAATAAATAAGTAAATTTTAAATAAAATATTGAATTATGTCATTAAGATATACTTACAAACAAACATTAATATAAAAACAAAGAAACTGATTGGAATAGAATGGGAATGATAAAATATTTAAAACCAAAATATTAATATGAATAAAAATACATAAAATAAATAAATAAATGGCCCAAAAATAAATGCTAAATTGATTAATCTGATTTAAAACAAATCAGTACTGAAATGACTGTGTTGGTCATTTATTTATTGGACAGTTTTTAATAGTCAAATGTCAGCTTGTGTTTGGTAATTTCTGAATTTCCTAATATAGCAATTATGTGCTTCTTCATGTAAATGCATCTGATAATAACAACTGCATGCTTAGGAACATATATAAAGAAAACTCAAATAGCAAAACCAACAACTATTGTTGTGGCTGTGACTATTGTGGCTATTGTTTCGGCACAAATCACTATTGAAATTGCTTTATTTTTATGTCTGATCACTTTTCACAGATCTTGTGAAATATGTATTTCTTGAAACGTTTGTGCAACATTGCAAAACTAGTACGTTTCACAAAAAAAAGTACAAATCTCGCTATAGTTGGACTTAATAACATAACAGCATGTAAAGTAAAATGAAATTAAAACAAAATTTAAATAAAATGATTATTAATAATTAAATATGTCGTTAGGTGGTTCATTCCGCTGTGTCGACCCCTGATTATTAAGGGATAGGCCAAAAAGAAAATGAATGAATGAATGAATGAATGAAATATGTTGTTAAGATACATATTCCAGCATTCAACACAATAAAAAATAAGAAACATAAATTGATTGTAATAGAACAACGATCGTAAACATATTAATAAGATTTAAAAATATATATTTTTCAAGTCCAAATATCTAAAGATTCCAAATTAAGAGGTAAGCCTATAAATAGTCACTATTAAGTTATTATTATTATTATTATTATTATTATTATTATTATTATTATTATTAAACAAAGTAATCTGCCAAAAGAAAATTATATATTATTTCATAGTGAAAACAAGATTATTTTACTTACAGCAGGGGTGTCAAATTGTGCTGTCTTGCCAATGACTGTATAAAATATTAAACATATAAAAACAAATATTCCATTAAACGCTGTGAAGGAAAAAATGCCTCGTGACAGGCACGAACTGTCACGAAAGACTGCTGAAATTTAAGCCTGGGCTTGCACAGAAGGCCTGATAGAGCCAGCTGCGGAATCGAACTTCCAACCAAACGCTTGTACATCAAATCAACCACGCCCCCCAAACTTCTCACTTGACCGCTGGTGTCTGCACTATAACAAAGGCTAACTTGTACACTTTGCATTTACATAGGATCCTGTGTTTGCTGTTTTATCAACACAAATGGTTGTAATAATGTTAACAAAGGTGAGGTTTTATATGACAAAGATTTAATCGTGCCAGCTCGGGGCCGTAGCGCACATTACTCGCAGGTCGATCTGTTAGGCGTGGTTAGGTGTGTATCAGCAAACTGATGAAGCCCTAACCTTACCAAATATACAGTGTTCAACCAGATCCTGTATGTCAGAAACTATAGTTTACTGCAGAGCAACTCAGTTTATCATGGTAAAATAACACAGAAATCGAATAATAACACTTCAGTCTCCTGCGGAAGCTCCTATGTCTGCTTTGAAAAACTGTCAATCACAGCTGTCAATCATGACAGCATTAAATTACTGCTCAAAACATACTCTTTGCAAAAATAAACATCTGTACCTTTATCAGCATGATAACCAGTGCCTTAAAGGCCCATGAAACCCCCTATCTCAGCAGGGTGTTTTCACACCTCTAGTTTAGAAAAAGTTAGGAAAAGTGGGCGTGTCCAGCTTCGTTTAGGTGGGAGTGTTGGGGGAGGGAATGAGGGAAGGATTTGCAAATATGGGAGTTTCCGTTTGGGCACGTGCGAGGCAAAACAAACACAGACGCAGAGGAGAAAGACAGTGACTGTGTTTACATGGATATCAGTAAACAAATTACTTGCCAAATTATTAATTTGTCGACTTTAACTGCAGTTTGGCACTTTCACTTTTTATTCAGGAACATTTCCTGCATGTAGTCTTTGACAAACGAGATATTATATGCGAGGAACTGCTAATCCATTGTTTTTTACTGCATGGCGAATGGGAGAAAACAAATCCTCCTCATTTCTCAGTAACTTAGATGACTCGGTAGGTAGCGTCAGAGAGCCGTGTGTGTATAAACTATCCTGTCACAAAATGCAGCGAAAATCCTGCACGACAGAAATAGTTTGATCATGTTTACATTCGGAGAGCAGCATTTACAGCGGATCTTTCAGTCTATAATATTGTACTATAATATTGCAGTGGTATTAACATACTGTAAACTTAGTAACTAAATTGTTTTGACTATAGTATGTCTTTAAAAACTGAAAGAGCACTGCTGACAATACAAACTAACTTTGCCATCTGAATGAACAAAGAACTGATCGCACACTTACCAAATCTGTAGAGACAGGACAGTCACTCTGGAACTGTGTCTTTTTTTAAAAGGAGACGAGCAGCAACTCCGGATTTCATTATTTCTAGATGTGAAAAGCTCTCAGGTAAAAATGTTCCTTACAAACGCATTCTGTCTCATGTCACGTGCACTGTAATCCACAATCCACACTAGAGTCCACCAGCGCTCTCACAGCGGGAAAATGAAAACAAAACCTTTGTTGCAGCACATTAATAAACATAGCACACTAATAAATGCAACACTGACAACCCATGTCTCCAAATTCTCATTCTTTCACTTGTTTTGGCAACACAGCGTGGTGTCTCTCTGTCGTCTGAACACTGTAACATGTCTCCAAAGCTATCATGCATATTAATGAAGTTGCACGTCATACACAATAGAGCGTGCTGAGTCTTTCTCATGAATTAATGCCGTACCCTCAGAGAAGTCATGATGTACTGCCAGGTACAGACAGCCAATCTCCACGCTGGATTTACACGCAAGTATCTCATGGCCATGACGTAGCTTTAAAATTTTGTTTCAAACCGGAAGAACAAATTTGCTCGAATTTGAAATTGAACGAACAACCAATTTTCACTTTTTAGTGAAATATATGTGTCCTAATAGTGTTTATAGCAGCATGGGACACATATATGACTGTCAACAGCTCAAAAAATGTGTTTTGGTGTTTTGTGACCCTTTAACTGACCAGAACCATCTTTCGGAAGATTTTATTGCAAGTGTAATTATTTTTTTTTTATTTGGTCTCATGTCTCCTTCATTAACAAGGAGGAGGTGGGCTTTATGACTTGTACTGCGGCCAGCCCCCTCTTGTGTCTTGCACAGTTTAGTTCCAAGCCTGGTCCAACTCACTTACCTGTAGATTTCAAACAAGCCTGAAGGGCTCAATTAATTGATCAGGTGTGTTTAATTAGGATTAATCAGACCGCTGAGTTCAGCTGCGGTCACTCTAGAGTTTGTGCGTGCGAAATTCTGTTGTATGGCGTGCGAAAAGTGCCGGGATTAAACAAGATGATTAGACATTTAAAAAAGCAAGCAATTGGTCCCTATTTTATAATTCTGTCCAGTGAGGTCATGTTGATCCTTGATTGGTCTCACACAGTGAAGTGATGCGTTTTCACAGGTCAGAGATCACCAAGCTTGAACTTTCCAATGCAGCGATCTGTGAAACTTGATGCACAAGCTTGCTTTCCGGTCTGAAGCATTCACATTAATATATATATATA
>CAIGQZ010032543.1:2602181-2617476 GCA_903798205.1 Danio tinwini
ATTATTATTATTATTATTATTATTATTATTATTATTATTATTATTATATTGCTTGTATTAAGAAAAATCTCTCTTAGTTTTGACTTGTTAATGAAAAATAGGCAATATTTTTTACTTGTCTAGAAAATTATTCTTGTGTTAAGATTTTTTTAGATAATTGGACTAGAAACAAGACAAAAACTTCAACTAATAAAGCATTTTTTTTGCAGTTTAAAACTTCAAAGGTGAAAAACAATACACAGCAACCTTTTATACAGCAAGCCAAAATATAAATAAGTAAATCAAGACAAATTAATTATTTTATTATTATATATTTTTTTCTTTTTAAAAATTAAACATAAAGCGTTTACATCTTTTTCTGTGCTTTTATTCTAATGAGTTGTTTTGCACATTCCCGGCTATACCAACCAAGTCAATGCTTTTTGATTCAAGTTTGCTTTATATTACTAAGTTTATTTACACAAACTAGAAAGCATTGGAATATTACAAGCGCATGAATACTAATATTTAACTCTTTCCACTCAGTTCATTTATTACATGAAGTAAATGTGTAAATATTTAACATTTTACAGAGGGAGTTTTAAATATCCTTGATATTAACATTACAATTGAAAAAATGATGACATTATTTCACACCAAAATCATTTTACCCCCAGTGCGGTCTGGTTAGCTCAACAATAGAGTGATCATCAACACATTCAGTCTAAGATCTGCGTATACTGAGATGCTTCTGAATAACTGTGATGCTATATAAATAGGACACATAGTTTGCAGAGTTATTTTGATTGCCTATTGTTTATTCTCCAGTTCAGCATAGCACCATGGTATTTTTATACATGGCAACTGCGTCATACACTTTTAAACAGTCTTTGAGGCAAAAGCCACACAATAACTGCATGTTTAAAAAAAAGATACAAGGGCAAATCCTTACAAAACTCTCCTTTGTTGCCTACGATGACATTATTTGTGGTGGTTTTGTCCAGATGGGGACTTTTTGTGCTTTTCTGAGAGATACGTTGCCATGGCAATTGGAGCAGTTCAGTGCTGAACAAAGTAAAACTGCTAAAAGCAACAGAAGCATGTGATTTTGCTGAAAGTTATTTATTTATTTGTGTATTTATTTATTTATTTATTTATTAAGTCACTTATTTTTTGATAAAGTTAATTATTTATTCACATTTTTATTTCATTCGTTCATTTATCCATTTGTTTGTTTTTTTTGTTTATTTATTTGTTTATTAATTTTTTTGTATTTGTATTAATGTATTTATTTATTTATTTGTTTATTTATGTATCTAACTATGCAAGTTTTTATTTATTTATTAAGAAAAGTTTGTTTTAATTTAAGTTTTTTTTTATTCGTTGATTTGTTCATCCATTTATTCAGCATTAATTAATTTACTTGTTTGTTTTTTATTATTTTTTTATTTGTGTTTATTTTTTGTTTTTTATTTATATTTGTTGCAAATTTGTATTATGTAATTATTGTTTTAATGTATTTATTTATTTGATTATGTATTTATCTACTTTTTATTTATTTATTTATTAATAAAGTACTTTTAATTTAATTTGTTTTCTGTTTATGTATTTTTATGTAAGTTTATTCATTTTTATCTACATTTTGAATGCATTTATTTATTAAGTTATTTATGCTATTTAAGTTAAGCTATTTAAGTCAGTTAATTATTTATTTAAGTTATTTATTTTTATTTTATTTTTTTTTAGTTTGTTTATTTATTATTTTTGTAAGTTTTTGTTACTTAATTATTGTGTTAATGTATTTTTTTTATTATTTTTATATTTGTCTAAGTTGTTTATTTATTTGTCTATTATTAAAATTTGTTTTTAATTTATTTAGTTTTTTATGTATTTATCTATGTAAGTTTATTTATTTATTTATGTATTTATTAATATAAGTTTGTTTTAATTCAGTTAAGTTTTAATTGATTTATTTAATCATTGGTTTATCATTATTTAATTTATTTGTTTAAGTTTTTAATAATTTATGTGTTTTTTCATGTAAGGGTTAATTAATTAAATAATTAATTTATTTGTTTATTTTTACATTTTGTATTTATTTAATTATTTAAGTTGATTAAACTATTTATTTAAGTAATTGATTTAAGTAATTTATTAATTTATTTAAGATTTTTTTAATTCATTTGTTTGTTAATTTTAGTTTTTTGTTTATTTTGTTGTAAGTTTGTATTACTTAATTATTGATTTATTTACATCAAAGTATTCATTAATTTATTTATGTAATTATCTATTTAAGTTTTAATACATTTATTTATTCATTCATTATCGATTCATGCATTTGTTTGTTTTTAAAATTATTTATTTTTGTTTAGGTTTTTAAATAAAATTATGTGTTTATTTATTTGTTTATATGTTTGCTTGTATTTATGTGTTTATTTATTCATTCATTTAAAATCTGCATTTGCTCAGACTGTAGATTCATAAAATGTTAAGCTCATACAAAGGTTTAAAAACACAGCTGAATAGGTTAAGCCTTCAGAGAGTTTATGCTCATATGCTCATATGCTTTACTCATGGTCGAAAACACAAGAATTGACATGTTTTTGTTATGTTTCTGACAAAAACGATGGAGGCTGAGTACTCTAGAGCTGACAAACATGTCTGTGTTTAAGGCAAGGGTGTGAAAACTGCCTATTTTAAGCCAAAGGAGAAAACGCAGACAAACACAAGACACACAAACAAACACAACCAGCGGCTCTAATGCTCCCACACTTGCACTTTAAAAGGAATTAAGATTAAGATGCGATCACATCCAGAGAGGCTGAAAATGAATAAGATCACTCCCATCATTGCAATTAGTTGATCATCTCAGGCCCCATTGAGAATTACATGACTACATTTAGCATTTCAGGGAAATAAAATTAGCTTTTCAATTTAAGATTTAGTTTGGAGTGAAGCATTAAAACGGTCATTAATAAAGAATAATAAAGAATAAAGCATGCAGTTAGGATATTCGGTCACACTTTACATCAGTTAATGTTAATTAATGTATTTATTAAAATATGAAATAACAATGAACAATACCTGTACATCATTTAGTGATCCTAGTTTAACTTTTAGTAATACATAATTAAAATCCAAAGTTCTTTTTTACATTAGATAATGCACTGTGAGTTAACAAGAACTACACTGTAAATAGTATTTGTAAATTAACAGTGTTCTGTATTTGGTCATTTATTTTTATTTATTTTTTATTTATGTTGTGTGCTTATTTATGCGTATGCTTTTGAATAGCATTATGGATTCTCGATTTTTCCTCCAAAAGCTTCTGATGTTGAAAAGTTTGAAAAGTCAAATTTTTAATAGTTTGACATCATATATTGTCTGTGTTTGTGTTGTAAATTACAGTAGAGTAGTGAAGTTTGCCCTGTGCACTCTTGGTTTTTAAACACAACACAGGCTCATTCTGAAAACGTAGTCCCGTGGAAATTTCTGGAGACCGCAAATGATGTAGCCGGAGGTACGTATGGCTGCATTTCATTTTTTTAAGCTATGGGGCGGTATGATGCCGTTACTTTTGACGCTTACCGGCTGACCGCTTACCTCCGTGTGGAGGCCTTACCTGCCGCAACCAACTTGTCCCATTAGCTCGTCGTGTACGTTGGCGGACTTAAGACGCAGAGAGGAGTTGACCATGACGACGACCACATTCAGATCCGCGGAAGAGCGGTTCCAGAAATCAGGTAAGACAAGAACAGAATCCAAAAAATAAAATGAACAAGTAAATAACAGAGTGAGAATGCGGTAAAATCTGAAAACATGGTGAAAATCAGATGAGGGCTTTTTTCTGGATGCTTTTGTAAACCATTAGTTGGGTTTAGGGAAGCAAGTGAGTGGGCGGGTCAATCTGTAAAATTGGTTGGGTTTAGGGAAGGAGGAGGGTGGGTCAGTCAATTGGCCAGTCGCCCAGTCAATCATTCAGTCAGACAGACAGACGGACGGTCGACAGCGGCCTTTGGTGGGTTTACGCAAAAACAGCGCGAGAGCGAAAGGCATTCGCAAGAGACATTTGAGATATGAAAAAGCGCACACAGCGGCCTCTCACGGATTCGCGAAAACAAAAACTGGAAAAATACGTACCTCCCAGAACGTATTTTGCAGTCTCCAGAAACGTCCATGGGACTACGTTTTCAGAATAAGCCTGGGTTGGTTAATCTTGTAGATACTAGTGTTCAAAAAGGTCATGATTCACACAATTGCATCAAATAATTGCTTCGTACAGTTTCTATTTTACATTGTGACATGACATTAAACAACTAGAATGCATAGGAATCGAAGAAGTGTTTGAGTCCGAGGAGGTTATCTGAATAAAAGATTACTACAAGGAGAAGCGTTCTGGATTCATAAATTAAAATTTCTTACACCAAGAGATATGGATGAGGAGGTGCACCTTTATGCGTTTCTTTAACAGTTTGTTGTTGAGCTACAATATTGTGAATCATGGATTTTGAAGATGTGGTGATACAAATAATGAGATGAAAAAGTTTTTTTTTTTTTATTGTATTGATGTAGATATGAATAAGTAATTAATATGCTATCTTTATGTGAAATAATGTTTTTGAAGGTGAGGGAAAATATTTATTGTGTGGTTGATTATTATATGTTGAAATGAAAAAGAGATTGTTGTTAATCATCGAGTGGCCATCTAGCTAATGACGCAATGTGATTGACAAATGTATTTTTTTATGTTTTGGACTGTCGGAATTTCATTATATTGATGTAGACAGGAATAAGTAATTGATATGCTATTGTCCTGTGAAATAATGTTTTTGAAGGTGAAGGTAAATACTTCCTGTGTGGTTAATTAAGCAATACTAAAATGAAAATGAGATGTTTTTAATCATCGAGTGGCCGTCTAAACAATGATGCAATGTGATTGATTGTGGGACAAAATGTTGGAGTGAGAGAGTTGTGTCACACAATGAGGAAGGCATTGTTCCGAAACGTTTGTGTTTTTGTATCACCCGAAGAATGTAAATTACAGTACAAACATTTTTTTTGTTATTTTAATTGACTTAATTCTCTCTATATTATTTAATAAACAATATCTTGTCTCAAACTACTAAAATGCCAATAAAAGGCACTTTGTTAATCCGCAATGTTGAATTTTCAATATAAAAAAAAAACATGTGAACCACAAAATATGTAACCTGTTAATTAACGGATATTTAAAAAAAAAATGATAATTTAAAAATGCATTGTTTGTTGTTTATACGTGTTAGTAAATGTATAAAGAAACGTTAACTAATTAATTATTGTAAAGTGTGACCAGATTTTCCAACACAATCTCACGGCAATTCGTAACTTTTTGATTTAGTGGCTAATTCGTATGAATTCATACGATCTAATTCCTACAATTTAGTATGATTTGCTCATCACCTAATGACAGTTTTATTTTGGGGCGAGGTTGGGTGCCATGCCTTCTTTTTAAAATTGTACATTTTCGAATGACTAAACTCGTGAAAACAGGCTGAATTTTCCTACACTAAATATTTTGTCGTAGCTTGCCATTTAACCAGAGGACAAAAAAAAGGTAACCAGTAACCATTCTATATTTACGTTGTACAGTTTATTTATTTCCCTGACCTCTTTCACTTACTGTTGCAAGTGTGTTTACCTGGCAAATTTTTTAATATATTTTTTTCTGTTATTTCAACGACTTTATACCAGATTTTCAAAGTATTCTGAAATATCCCTGATGTCCTCCTTGGTCGTAAATTATACTGTTCATATACACAGTCTAATTGCAACTAACAGGGATCCCATAGGTCATTTAAGTTCTCAGATATCATGGTAATGTTTAATTAAAGTAGCAGGACGTATGATAGTAAAAAATACATAAATAATACCATTGAAAGTGGTGGTACAGTGGCTTAGTGGTTAGCATTGTTGTCTCATTCATATTTCTTCAGCTCCATATACTTTCATATTCACACATTATAGTGTATCCAATTCACTTATACCGCATGGACTGTTAGAAACACCCGAAGGAAACTCACTCAAACACAGGGAGAGCATGCAAACTCCACACAAAAATCTGGCAAGCTGGGAATCCAACCAGTGACCTTCTTGCTGTGAGGTGGTTGTGTTAACCACTGACCCATCATGTCACCTTAATAATGCCTCAATATTTGTACTTTTTTTTTTTTTTTTGAAAATGCCTCATCTTGTTGATTCGTTAAATTACATCCTCAATTGTAAGTAGTTTTAGACAAAAGTATATGCTAAATGACTCAATGTAAATGTAAATACATTTTTATATTATTTACTTATGTATTTATTTTTAGATATCTGGACTAGAAACAAGTGAGAGCATTAAATGTGCATCATAACATATTCTAGCTCAGGTGACCCTCATTGATTAATGATCTGCCTTGCAACCACCCATCTAGTTTGAATAAAGCCTCTCCCAGCCTCACAGGGTAGGGAACCATCAAAGATGGATGACCACAACTTTGAAAGGTAACACTTTCATATTTATAGGGATACTCTAGCACTTATACAGTAATACTTTCCGCCCCACAAAAATCTAAATTTGTTTTACTGAAACATTCTTGCAGCGCTAGATGGCCACTAAGGATTGTATTTATACATTTTGCTATGGATCAACACTTCCTCACTGAAGAGTCTCTAAAAAAACTGGAGGTTGTGCATATTTGTTCCTCTCCGTCAGTAAAGGTTGAGGGTTATCTAACCCCAGGCTGTTAGTTTTGCCTCTTCAGGCTGTTAGCTTTGCTTATCTTAAATGGCAGTGCTCCTCTTGCAGTGAAGTGCAGTCAGGAAAGTTTGCTTGTTTGAATAAGCAGAGAAAGTGGAGATGAAAAAGAAGAAAGAATCACACTGAATCTGGCAGTAAATTAAGTCACATATTTCAAGCAGAACAGTTGCTCAAAAAAAGACGATATGAATAAACAAATTAAAGCAAAATCAAATCTGCCTGCCACACAAACAAAAAGGAAAAACGTAGGTTGATGAATCATTTGGTTAGAGAAGAAAAAAAAGAGCCAAAGGTGGAGGAAGAAGACAGGTTGCGTTAAACATTATATGGCAGAAGGTTCTCTTATTTATGTCAAGGCCTTTGCCTGAAGTAGTATAATTAGACACAAGGGTGGCAGGCGGTTGAGTCTACTGCCTCACAGATCTGCTCTTTTCATTTCAATTAGGTTCCCTGATGTCAAACTGCTGCTTCTGACACCTACAAAAAATATCAGAGGAACATTTACATGCCTATCTATTGTCTGAATGTCGGAAAAGACATTTTTCACACTGGTGGTCTTTCTCTCAACCCACAGAGGTCATTACATCTACACCTGCAATATGTTCTTTAGTTTCTTGCCAGCTATTATGTAGTAGGAGGTCACAGTCATAATAAGAAATCGCTCACTATGGGATATTTCCTGTCTCACCACCTACTGCTTCAATGCAGCACACCACCCATTACATGATTTTGTGAAGCTAAATAAGAAAGTGGGTCTCATTCACTGTGCATGGAGGTTTTCATGAATAAGTCATGATTCATCAAAAACATTTCTACTGAAATGTATGCTAAATAATATGAAAAACGGGTCCTCAGTGGTTAGCACAGTTGCTTCACAGCACGAAGGTCGCTGGTTCGAGTTCCGGCTGGGTCAGTTGGCATTTCTGTGTGGAGTTTGCATGTTCTCACTGTGTTGTTGTGGGTTTCCTCTGGGTGCTCCGGTTTTACCCACGGTCCAAAGACATACGCTATAGGTGAATTGGGCAAGCTAGAGTGTTGGCTGGAAGGGCATCCACTGCATAAAACATATGTCTGAATAGTTAGAAGCTTATTTAACTGTGGTGACCCTTGATAAAGGTGACGCAGTGGCACAGTAGGTAGTGCTGTCACCTCACAGCAAGAAGGTTGCTGGTTCGAGCCTCGGCTGGGTCAGTTGGTGTTTCAGTGTGGAGTTTCCATGTTCTCCCTGCGTTTGTGTGGGTTTCCTCCGGGTGCTCCGGTTTCCCCCACAGTACAAAGACATGCGGTACAGGTGAATCATTGGTACAACCCTCCCTACTCTCCAAGAACTGTACTTATCCAGAGGGAGCAGAAGGGTTGTCAAAATCACTCTGGACTCCTCACACCCAGCACACTGCCTCTTTGAACTGTTACCTTCTGGTCGACACTACAGAGCACTGCGAACCAGAACAGCCAGACACAGAAACAGTTTCTTCCCTCAGGCAGTCTATCTTATGAACACTTGATGATAATAATTGTGGAACCAACATCACTACCTGCTATACACTTTTTATAAACACATACAGTTATTTAACAACACACTTTACATGCCAATTTGGACATAACAGCTGCACATATAACGCTGTTTATACCTGCACATACACTTGTCAATTTGTATATTTGCATTCACTACTTTTTAAAATACATATTTATTATCTGTTTTTTTAGTCCTGTCTCTGTAATTCTGTTGCACTGTAGAAGCTCTGTCACAAATTCACTCGTACATGTAAACATCCCTGGCAATAAAGCACTTTCTGATTATGATTCTGAATTGGGAAGGCTAAATTGTCCATAGTGTATGAGTGTGAATAAGATGGGGACCCTCAGAGATGGGTTGCAGCTGGAATGGCATCTGCTGCGTAAAACATAGGCTGGATAAGTTGGGGGTTCATTCCGCTGTGGTGACCCTAGATTGATAAAGGGACTAAGCCGAAAAGAAAATGAATGAATGACCCTTGATAAACTAAACCAAAGGAAAATGAATGAATGAATAATATGAAAAACTTTGAAAACAGCTTTTACCACATGCATGTATTAATCATGTACGGCTGGGTGGTAGTGATGCGTCTTTCTTGTTCGATTTGTTAATTTTGAATGAATCTTTTATGTGACTAGATAACATTGAGTCCTCTCAGGGAGTGATTTGTTCATTTGCGCATGTGCATATTGTGTACATGGACGAAAAGATTGGTTTCTTGGAGTCTTCTATAGGTTCATCACCTGAAAGACATAAGCAGGGCCAGATGGAATCTGCGGACGTGTCTTGCTATTTCTGCAGAGAATTTTGGTAAAAATCTGCAGATTTCTGCGGAATTATTTTGGAAGTATCATAACTAAAATCTTAATATGTGAAATAAAAAATAATGTCTTTTTAACTTTTATTTAATGTTTAAAATGCAAGTCTAATTAGATTCACTTTATTTGGTAAACAAAGCAATTCTCTCATATAATATATCTACTAAAAGACACAAAATATAACTGTACAAACTGCATTGTACATAAATCAGATGAACATTTTCATATTAGTCAATAATATTACTGTATTTAATTTAAAAACTGAAAAAAAAAATAGATTTACACACATTTACTCAAGTAAATGAACAGAATCAATGATGGTCTAAAAAAACTGCAGAAAATCTGCAGAATTATGCGCGCGCAGATTCTGTGTGGGCCTAGATATAAGCCACATAATCACATGTAGTCAGAGCCAGAAAAGGATTTGATTCGTTCTAGTTAATCAAAGACAAAAGGTAAAGAATGAATGAATGATTTTATTTTCCTTATGAATAATTGCAGCTGGCCCCACATTATCAAATTTATCATCCACCAATCAGACGACTCCTAAGCTACTACAAATGACCTAGGTTTAATACCACAGTCATATCCGTTTTAAAGAATGCCCCCTCCACTCCTACTCCTCCTTCATTCCTAGATGGGTGGCACGGTGGCCCAGTGGTTAGCACTGTTGCCTCACAGCAAGAATGTCTTTGGTTCTGGTCATTACCAAACCAGCCAACGTTTCTGTGCAGAGTTTGCACGTTCTCTCTGTGCTTGCGTGGGTTTCCCCTGGTTTCTTCCCACCGTCCAAAAACATGCAACTTAAGTTAACTGACTAATCCAAATCAGCACCGTAGACATGCACTTAGTAAATAGCTATCTCTTAAGAGCAATCACTGTCTGTTCATTAGCTTCTACAGCAGGGGAGTTCTCGAGTTCTACCTGAGCTCAAACTCCCCTCTCGCCTTGCAATGGGAGGGAGCCCCGGGCTCGAGGATCTTTTGAGCTCAGGGCTCTCTCCTGGGACAGCATGTCAAACAAGCTTTATAATCAATCATCAGCTAAGTGTGAACTCTTGGTTATGGTTGGGTTTTGAAATGATCAACGTTGGGCTAGTTGTTCATCTCGATGAAGTCACTCCAGGGTCCAAGTTGGTAAAATGATCCTAACCTTGCCATCACTACTGGGAGGGTGATTATTGTATCTCATTGTGGGCTTTGTTTATCAGTCTTACATAGAAACAAGTGCAGATCTAAGTGCAAAAATCAACTTATGTGAAGGTTCACGTCAAACATATTGAAAATCCCATCACACAGATGAACGTACAGTACAGTATATTGACAAATGTGGCAACAGAAAATGATCACAATTTGTTCTAACGAATGTGATCTTCCACCCAACACCTGTTAATCACGTTTAAAGAAGTTAATGCATACAATTAATATATCCTAATAATATATTAATGCAATGACATTTTCTGTATGCTTGTTTGATAACTAAGGCCCCTTTTGAAGGCACTTCCCTGCAGACACACAATGTAATAAGATGTTAATATTAGGTTAGATTTCGGTTGCTAGCATCCAAGGGACAATCTTATTTTGACGTCCAATAATGACATGAAATGATGTTGATATTTTGTTACTTTTAGGTTGTGTGGGAAAGTGACCAAAATCCAACGTCGAGCCAACACCTTAAACCAACGTTATATTGATGTCAAATACTGACATTTATTCATGAGGCATGGCAACCAAAATCCAATGTCTAATAGACATCCTATTGGTAACGTCCACACGATGGGGACTGTAGCAGAAAAGGCATCTGCCAGCAAAAAATATGCCAAAGTATTAGGTGGTTCATTGTCAGTTAATTCCACCAATTACTATGGAACAAAAATGTCAATGTAAATTGATAATGTGCCCATATTTTTAGAAAAATACAAGACATTAGTGAAAACCTGGTATAGTTAAGTCACTTGTTACCTTTGTAGTGTCATATCAACTATCATAGCTTCACATTTTGAACAATTAGAGGAATCTTCCACTGTGGGTGATCTTTCATCTGCCTTAGGAAGGGAGTAGGTGGTGGTAAGCACTTTCCCGACGGAAAAAATACAGTTGAATAAATATTGTCCTTAGGGCAGGTGAAACAAAGACCTGTTCCCTGCTCGAATTGGCTCACCTTCTAGGGGAAAACACTTGAGCTTCTGCCAACTACTTGGCACTTTTAAGCTCTACCCAGACCAGAAAAGACAGAAACATGTTTGCAACTATGTGATCACCCTCAGAAGTGATGTAGTAACAATTGTGCCAGCTTGGTAGGAGGCCAGGCATCCCTCAAGGTATCCTCTGTTAGCTAAGCATGACACAAACAAGGCAAATACAATCACTTCTTCAATTCCCCATGCATACTGCTAGAAATTTGGCATGCTTACACTGGATGAAAAGTTCACCACTTGACTATCATGCTTACTTGGTGATTGGTAGGTGTATTCTGGGGCTCTTGTGTCTTGGAAATGAATGCAGGGCCTAATTTTGAACATTTGCAAACATCCACAGTATTATTGTCAGGTGCTTTTTTTTTACCACTGTGATGCGTACAATTACACTGGTGTGATTAGATTTGCTTTGAGCTAGAAAAAAAAAAAATCATGAAGCATGCCCGTAGCCAGGGGTGGTTCGAGTGGTTCGAACTAACCACCCCCCACGGCCAAAAGGTCCAGAATTTGTCATTTTAGTTATTTTATGTAATTTAATATTGTATGATATATTTATTATGTAATTAATATATTATATTTAATATATATATATTGTAATAAAGTGTAATTTTAAAAAAACTATGGCCAGTAATTTGAATCCCATAGAACCTCAAAGCCACAATAATGTGACGCGAGTCGCGTGACATAACCCACTAAGTGGTAAAATGTGAATCTTTGATGCAAAATCCATATTCTGTAACGCTATGAGCAGGTCCGGAGTAAGCTGAACTGGCACTCTAGGCGAAGCCGCCCTCACCCCGAAAGTGAAATAGAAAGTGACCCGTTCGCGGATGAAAGTGAGGACCGGGAGGGAGGGGGTGGTTGTCGCGGATGAAATTGAGGACCAGGGGGTTCGCTCACTATTCTGCCGCCCAAGGCGGCTGCCTAGGTTGCCTCTATGGACGCACCGGCCCTGCTATGGGTCAAAAAGAGCAAGAGTGGCAGAAAGGGCAGGCAGCGGCGTCATTATCACAAAATATTGAACATATGTTCAAAAGACTGCCAAACAAGATAAGGCTAAAGTTACTTAAGTTGCTTTCTAACAGATGAAAATCTGTCCTTATCCATGAGGTTCTAGGCTAACTAGCCGCGTTAAGACCCACCCCTCACTGACAAAGGTCCAGAATTTGTCCCATACATGAGCTCATTTGTCCTATTTTGACTGCTATGCCATCATAAATAATGAAAATAATCCATCGAAAAAAGGCTTTAAGACCAAACAGAATCCTCTGTCCGCTGTTGCTTCAGTGGGACTATAATATGATGTGAGAGAAGTCTTCTTTCACTATTGTTTTTAACAAAGAATACATTTGCAGGTAACTTTGGACCTTATTCCTGAAATAAAAATGAGCAATAAAAAGGTGTGAATTAAGCACCAGAAACAGAGCATATGAAATTAATTTGAATATATTTAGGCTATTGTTGATATCCAGAAATTCTCAAATGTACTTTTTAAACAAAGAGGCTAGAAAAAATCTGAATAATTCATCATTATTATTATTATTATTATTATTATTATTATTATTATTATTATGTTTTAATGATAATTTTTTATTGAATTGGCCAAATTGTGACTGAGGACAGTTGAATGCTGGCCAGTTAGTTTTTTTTTTTTTGTCTAATAAATGACAGTAGACTACAGTTTTTTTTTGTTTTTTTTTACTTTAACAGATTCCTATTTTTTTTCCTAATGATATATGTTGTAACAAATTTGTATTTTAAAAATTTGTCTTGTTTTAATTTTTCTTTATTGCAAATTTTTTAGGAAATATTTTTAGTACATCAAAAAGTGTGGTTGTGATGACACCTGACTAGCTAATCCAGCAAAAAAAAAAGTACTGCTTAAAATGCAGTAATTAAATATCATAGTTAAATAGAAGCTGAGGCGTATAACTGCAAAAAGGTCCACTTTTTGAGAAAAAATAACCACCCCTTTCACCAGGCTGGCTACTGGCCTGTGAAGAGTTTATCATAAATCACAATATTAGGTTCCTCAAACTAATTACTTTTAATTTAGGAGGCATACATTTAAATACACATAAGTACTAGCAAAATATATTATTAATACTTTGTAAAATACACACTGATGTCTATGGAGATGGCAATGATAATAATTTTACACATAATATAATGATGTGATTTATTTAGGTCAGATATATGCCATATAGGGTACTAGAATGTTTACTCTGTTCATTTCAATCAAACACAGAATGTCATTTGGGAGAAGTTAATGGAAGAACATGTTGTAAATCAAGCAGCTCTAATGCCTGCATTACTATGGTGGTGCCCATCACCCACTGTAGATCAAATAATATCATTATTAAGCTTTTTAAATGGCAAATTACATGTTCTTACACAAATTTGAAAATCAAATATTTCGCAATAAAATTAGGACCTTAGGGAAAAGGAAATGTGTATAATATATCCATAAATCATTAGGGCTGTGGTGTGTGTGTCATGTGATCAACTTTAAAGTAATACATTCTAAATAATGGTCACATCAAAAAAAAATACATGCAGGGTGGTCAGAGAAAGTATTTAGAACTTATGTGTGCAAGGGTTAAGATCTGTTATTAAGAGGAAAACATGTAGCAAACATTTGCGTATGTTTTTAGCAGCATAAGCTGTTTTGGGATATCTGCCCAGCACCATTGACCTTTTTTCTTTCATATAAAAGCAGGCACAGTTATTAGAACCTTATTGTCTTGAGATTTCTGGTCTCATTCACATCCATTGATTTTTTGCTGTAAAAATGCTAGTTGTGCTGCTTGATGTTTCGATCTGGTATTTTCTCATACACCACCGGCCACTTTATTAGGTACATCCGTTGCCTGGTCTGAGGAGTCTTGATTTCGGCTGCAGCTTCCGGATGGTAGGGTCAAAATTTGGCACCAACAACATGAAAGCTTGAATCCATCTAGCCTTGCATCAACGGCTCAGGCTGGCAGTGGTGGTGTACTGGTATGGGGGATATTTTCTTGGCACACTTTGGGCCCATTACAGCACAATCATGTCAACGCTACAGCCAACCTGAGTGTTGTTGCTGACCATGTCCATCCCTTTATGACCACAGCAGGA
Source organism: Danio tinwini (assembly GCA_903798205.1). NCBI lineage: Eukaryota > Metazoa > Chordata > Actinopteri > Cypriniformes > Danionidae > Danio > Danio tinwini. The sequence goes on from CAIGQZ010032543.1 coordinate 2,616,587, forward strand.
TAACGCGCCATGTCATAAAGCACGAATCATCTCAGACTGGTTTCTTAAACATGACAATGAGTTCACTGTACTCAAATGGTCTCCACAGTGACCAGATCTCAATCCAATAGAACACCTTTGGGATGTCGTGGAACTGGAGATTCGCATCATGGATGTCCAGCTGACAAATCTGCAGCAACCGCGTGATGCTATCATGTCAATATGGAGCAAAATCTCTGAGGAATATCTCCAGTAGCTTGTTGAGTCTATGATCTAAAGGATTAAGACAGTTCTGAAGGCAAAAGTGGGTCCAACCTGGTACTAATAAGGTGTACTTAATAAAGTGGCCGGTGAGTGAGTTAATACATTCATTCATTCATTGTCATAAACACACTTGCTACTAGAGCAAGTAGTCTGACACTTTAATGTTGTGTGTTAGTCCTAGTCATTTCCCCGTAGGCTAATGAATCAGATGTCCTAAAACAATCCCAGAAAACTTCTATATTGTAAAACGAGGTGAATACCAATGCTCTGGTATTTAAACATTTATGTTTAGTCCCTGATCAAAGAAAGGAGTTAAACTACTCAGTGAGTTTATCAGTAATAAAATGTAAGCTCTTTGGAGGAAAAAAGTGTCTCTATCTACAGTGACATTTTCACATACTTAATGCAGTAAGAGATATTTAAACAGAATATTTAATGAACAACAGTAACAGAAGAATTGCAGAGATATATAACAAAATCTTTCTTACTAAATCTCTGACTGCAGTGGATGTGTTTTTTCAGGAACACTCCACCTTTTTGGCTCATTTTACAATCCATCTAGAGGTAAACAGTTGACATTTTTTTTCATTTTCAGTTAGGTGTAACTACAGAAGAGTCAAGCTTTATAAAACAAACACAGTTTTTTT